>ML309386.1:0-75029 GCA_005239505.1 Nicotiana paniculata
ATCGGATACTTCTCAGCCGTTGGATCTGGAAAGATCAACGGCTGAGATTGACACCTATTAAATTGTGTCGTTTGGACTAAGTGGTAAAGGCCGGGTTGGGGGATTTATTGGGTTGGGTAGTTTGAGTGTATAGGGATTGGGCTGGGTAGGTTGAGTGTATAGGTATTGGGCCTGGGTATTTCTTGGCCCAGGTCCGATTTTTGACTTCTTTGACTAATTAAACTTATTAAGTTATAATCTAATTTAATCCAAAAAATATAGTAACTAATTTAGACCTTACTTTTCATCTATTTACAAATTAATCAAGAATAAAATGACCAATTTTATATTCCTAATTAATCTATAATTTAATGAATAAAAATGATTAGTTTTAGTNCTTCACAATTAATCACTGAAATCAACAAAATCTATGAAACTAATTTATTTATCGAATTTTGTAGGGCATTTGGTAGGTGAAAAATCACATGCTCACACCAATAATATACGATAGGAATAAAATAAACGATAAACAATAAAATAATAAGATGTATTAAAATAATAAGATGTATTAAAATAATAAGATGTATGTAAAAATTACCAACGGTAAATAAGGTAAAATTCTGTGGTAAAAATATTTTGTGTAAGTCTTATGTTGTAAAATCCTACTCGATACTCTCTCTCAAAAATTTGTAGACATGTTATATATATATATATATATATATATATATATATATATATATATATACAAAAAGAGTTTTTCAAAATACCTATTTTTGATTTTTTTTTTTTGAACGGAGTAAAGATGGCGCTTTGACAACCAAATCATGTATTAAGTGAGTTCCACTCCACAAGGCAGCCTTGGATCGGGTTTTAGATTGATAAAACATGAACTGCACAAGATTTCAGAAATGTTTGTGGGCTCTAATGAATATTTTCTTTAAAAAATGGGGGGTGGGGTTGGAGAATGGTTATGTCGGGGAAGATGGATGCTATTTTAATTTATATATAGCGCATGAACTACATGCACTATACCTGATCGTCTTTTCATGTTCAGGTAGTAAAAATTGTGCGGGGCACCCTATTTGGTTGCTCCCATTTAACCTATACCCGCTTTTTTAAATTTTTTTAACTTGTACCCACTTTTAAAATAACTTCAGCTCCCTTTCCCTCGTTGAGCTGCAGTTCACCAGTTATGCTGAAGTTTGCCAGTTATAAAGACAAAACTTCAACATACGTGGCTGAAGTTCCCCAGTTACAAAGACAAAACTTCAGCACTAGAGCTGAAGTTTTGTCTTTGTAAACTGGGGAACTTCAGCCCAGTATGTTGAAGTTTTTGTCTTTATAACTGGGGAACTTCAGCCCATATGTTGAAGTTCTCCAGTTACAAAGACAACACTTCAGCTCTTCCCCAGACTTCAGCCCCATATGCTGAAGTTCCCCAATTACAAATACAAAACTTCAGCTCAACTCTAGAGTTCCTCAGTGTAACTGGGGGAACTTCAGCCGAACTTCAGCCCCGTATGCTGAAGTTTTTGTTTTTATAACTGGAGAACTTCAGCCCCGAATGTTGAAGTTCCCCAGTTACAAGACAACAACGTCAGCTCTAGATCTGAAGTTCGCAAGCTACTTCAGACCCGTCTACTGGAATGCTGAAGTTTTGCGTGATTGCTTTGCTACTTCAGCCCCGCATGCTGAAGTTATGCGCAAAAGCGGGTACGGATGCAATTTTTTTTACAAAGTGGGTATAAGTTAAAACATGACACAAAAAGTGGGTACGGATGCAAAAGCCCCGTTCAGGTATAACGCATGTAATTCATGCGCTATACTTAGTCTTTTAAAAAAATGACATGCCTTTTCAAACTAAGGCATAGCGCATGTATTTCATACGCTATACCTTGACGGAGAAACTTGTTGTTAAATGAAAATCATGCGCTATATATAAATATGTTGTCAAGTCTATTTTTCACCTATTTTGGTGTTTTGAGTCCAAAATAACACTAAGGTTCCGGACTCTTCTCGGGATGCTATTTAGAGATTAATTAGCATTTATTTTGTCCTGAAATTGTAAACTTAAAATCTTAACTTTCATGATAATTTAGGACATTTTTGTCCCGAAAAATTGCAATGAAAAATTGAAATTCATAACGCACCGGCTAAGTCCTAAAAAATAGCCCTTTTGAGTGGCTACCTGGATAGAAATGCACTTATGGAATAAAATAATTTCGGTCGGTGCTTCTAAAATACATAATTATCGTTGTTGCCCTCAAAACTATGAAGCTATAGACGAAACAATCAAAATTCCGATATCATCGAATGATATAGTCCGGGAACGACGGTAAATTTATATGTATGATATCTAACCGAAGAAAAAAATGTTGGGATTTGTGCAAAATAATAACCAAAAAAAATATATTTGGAGTTATTAACAAACATCAAGCTTTTTGAAATCTTTTTTTATATTGCGTGTCAAATATTTAACATTTTCTTTTATAGATTTAATCTCTTCCACTCCATTTTATATTTATCATTTACTAAGAGAAATTATTTTATATATATATGCTAAAAAGTGTACGATTTGGTATAATATTGGATATATTTAATAAATAGTATATTATTAATTTACCAATATATCTTTGATTAAGTGTATATTTTTCAAAAGTATACTATTTAACATAGTAATATGCTTTTAATTTAGTTTATATTTAAGAAATAGTAGTATACTTTAATTTAGGATTATATTTAACAAATACTTCATCGTCCCAATTTATGTGGTGGTGTTTGACTCGACACGAAATTTCAAAAAAAAAAATCTTTTAAAACTTATGGTCTAAAACAAACTATAAACACTTGTGTGACTACAAGTTATTTCGTTAAGGGCAAGTAGAAAGTTTAAATTTAAATTATTCATAAATAAGAAAGTATGATATTCCTTTTGTGATAGGCTAAAAAGAAAAGTATGACACATAAATTGTGATAAAAAAAAGTATTACATTATTTAGATGAAAGAGATTGGAAATAGTATAATGTGAATACTATAAAATTACAATCATGGTATACTATGATTACTGGTATTTTCTTAAATAATATTCACAACATACAAGTAAAGTACTAGTATATTACATAGTATACACTATAAATACTCTTGATTTTCACGGCCCAAAATTTTACCTAGTTGTGATGGAACCTGACCTCAACATGCTAGGTAAGCCAAATAATATATGACATAACTCGAATGACAAATCATGTAACGACCCAACCAGTCGTTTTGAGCATTTGCACTTCGCTCGGTAGTTTACGGGTATGAGTAGCTCCGTATGATGTATTATGACTTATGTGAATCGTCGGTTTTGGTTTTCCGGTTGTTAAGAATCAAATTGAAAGAATGAATTTTATTGTTGAAACTTTAAGTTGGAAGAGTTAACTAAGTTTTATTTTTTGTAAATTTGACCCGGAATGGAGTTTTGTTGGTTTCAATAGGTCCGTATGGTGATTTTGGACTCGGACGTATGCTCGAATTTTCATTTGGATGTTTCTATAAGTTTTGGGCCCAAATTGGCGAAAATTAGAAATTTAAAGGTTTGGAAAGTTCATAAGTTTGACCGGAAGTTGACTTTGGGGATATCGAATTCGGATTGTGGTTCCGAAAATATTAATAGCTTCATTATGTTATTTGGGACTTGTCTACAAAATTTGGATTCATTTCGGGTTGATTTGCTATATTTCGGCACGATTTTTTGAAGTTGAAAAGTTCAAAGTTCATAGATTTTGATTTGAGGTGTGATTCGTCGTTTTGATGTTGTTATGTGTATTTTGAGGCCTCGAGTAGGTCCGTGTTATGTTATGTGACTTCTTTATATGCTTGGACGGGGTCCCGAGGGGCTCGGTCATGTTTCATATTTATTTCTGATCATTTTTCTTCATTTTAGCACTGTTATGTTCTATTGTTTTCCTGTGTCTCAGTCCTTCATCGCTCTCGCGTGGCAAGTGTCACGAACGCGTAGTGTATTTTGATGGCAGTAGCATTTCTTCATCGCATTCCCGGGTAATGGTCCGCATTCGCGTAGTGTTGGGTCAAGTCTTCATCGAGTTCGCATATGATGGATCGCGAACGCGTAGGGTTGAGCTGGGAGCCGGAGCCGGAGGCCGTCTTCATCGCGTTCACGTAGTTGGAGCCCGTTCGTGAAGGTCTAAGCTAGTTGTTAGTCGTGTTCTCAAGGTGTTTACCGCGAACGCAAAGTGTATTATGGTGGCAGATTGTTTTGTTCACCGTGAACGCGATAGTAATGCCGCGTTCGCGAAAGAGGATGTCTGGGCAGTGTATATAGTACTCTATTTCGAAGGTTTCAGACATTTTTGGAGTTATGGAACTCGGATTGAGGCGATTTTTGAAGCAATTTTTACCATATGAATTGGGGTAAGTGTTCTCTACTTGGTTTTGGTTATATTTCATGAATCTATCTTCGTTTTTTTGAAAATTGGATTGTGAATTTTAAAGAGGAAATTGGGGGGTTTGGCCTAAAGTTCATAATATGATTTTTTGAGTTTTGAACATCGAGTTGGATTCGAATGTGAGTGAAACTAGTATGTTTGGACTCGTAATTGAATGGACTGTCGGATTTTGTGAGATTTGTTGGGTTTCGAGGTGTGGGCCCATGTGTGATTTATGGCCGGTTTTGGGTTTTGATTAAGGATTCGATTTTTATCATTTAGAATTATTTCCTTGGGCTTTATTTGATGTTTTGAGACGTTCAGAGGTCGCTACGCGCGTGATGGCATCTTTGGAGCATCACTGGCTTGCTCGACATTGATATTTGTTTGTTCGAGGTAAGTAACTCTTCTAAACTTCGTGTTGAGGGTATGAAACCTCGTAATACGTGTTATCTGATTGGTATTGAGGTGACGCACATGCTAGGTGACGCGCGTGTGGGCGTGCACCATGTGAATTGGGAATTTGTTGCTTCTATGGCAATGTATAGCGGTCCTACTTTGTTGATATCCGTGTTTCCTCCATGTGATAAAGTAGTTAAGTTGTCAATCATGCTAAATATCATAGTTGGGCATCGTGATGATATTGTTTGGACCCATTGTGGTCGTTTATTACTGTCATCTCACTAATTTCATTGATATTTCGTACTCAATCATATCCATGCATTCATGCCATATCTTAGTCTCAGTTATTATTTATTAATACATCATATCATTGTTGTCGGGCTAGTTTCATGACATTCTGAGCCCTTGAGTGAGACTGGAGAGATTGATGAATGAGTGAGGCCGAGGGATTGAGTGAGAAAGATATTATGTGATCGGGATGCACGCCGCAGCAATATATATATAGTGATTACATTTTATGGGATCGGGTTGCACGCCGCAGCGGTATATTGATTACATTTTACGGGATCGGGTTGCACGCCGCAGTGATATATTGATTACATTTTATGGGATCGGGCTGCACATCGCGGTGATATAATGCTTCTGCTGAAGGAGCCTCTCCAGAGTCTGCACACCCCCAGTAAGCGCAGTCGACTATATATATGTGAATCGGAATACATGCCGCAACGGGTATAGTACAACGTTGAGTGTTCGAGTGTATTGAGCATTGAGTATAGTGAGAGAGAATGTGAGATAGTGAGATTGAGTACTCTAAGAGTGTGAGCACATGAGCTCATCATCGAGATGCATTGCATTTGTCATGTGTGTCGTGCCCCCTTTTTCCACTTTCACGGAGTCCGGGTTTCGACATGCTTTGGGATAACTCGTTTCCTTTTGGGAAAGGGATATGGAAATTGAAGAGTCGTCACCTAACGGATTTAAGGTGCGTTAGGGAACCTAATGCAAATAACTCATGAAACCGATTTACATTACCAGAGATTGGGTAAGGGCTTGAAATTACATTGAGGGGAAGGTGTTAGGCACCCCTCGAGGTCCACAACGGTGGGTACCGACCAAACTCATTTTGGTGAATTAGTCATTAAGCAAGTAAAGCAGTTTAAGCACACATATGGATTACAAAAAATGGGAATAAATGGGTCCTAGATTTATTAGCCTATAAGATCACTTCTGTGCAATACCCGATAAACCTTCCTCAATTAGAGGGGTTACACGTGGCATTAGCGCACAGGTCATCATATCCCTTACTACCCAATTTCCCTCCCCTTAGTGGTTATGTAAGCGATTCTAATTAAACGTACTCTATGCGTGCATTACCCATCCCTTTCTTATGGCCCTGGAGGTGTTTAGGACCTCAAATTAAGGCAGTTCTAGACTCTCCTAAAGTATTTAAAAGGAGAAAATCTAAGCGGCAATTTTAAACAGGTAGGATTGTCAGGTAAAGGAACAATTAAGGGGGCTCACATTTACCTCCACAAATAAGCAATCAATTGGACGTCTCAAACAACAATATTTTAGATACTTTAAGAGTCCTAAAGCAGGATATTTAGGTGAGCATGACAAACAGAATATATGCAGCATCTTGTTAAAGCAAAGCAGTGGAGACCTAATCAGTTTGTCTACTGATTTTAGGGGTTGCTGAATCTGAGCAGTTCACAAGTAATTAAACAAAGCACAATTTTACCATTTTGCAAGAGTATGATTATCCTACAGGTTTGCCTAGGCATTGATCTGAGATGTCCTATAAACGGGATATCTATTTTCAATCAGGGTCATAATAGACTAATAAACGGTTTTAAACAGGCAGTTTGTTCATTATGTCCTATAGGCATGTTGTATAGGTGTTGAACATTACAGAACTGATTTTATATATTCATCTCTATAAACATGTTATCTAGGTGTTGGGACTGCTTTTAAACTTACTCTTTTAGACATGGTTGCTACTGATTTTATGCGATATAGGCACGGTATTTAGGCGAGTGCAATAAAAGTCCTAAAGCATGGTTCTAATGCACATGAGAGAACGATCATGATTTTTAGACAGGGTTAATAGCACCCTCGTGACAGAATTCTTAAGCAGACATGATGTATGCAAACGTTTAGAAAGCAGAAGTTTTAGAACAAATGGTATGATGCCTATGAACATGTTTTCTAATGCACAAATGATCCTAAGAGTATGATTCTTAATTCAAGCAAATAGTCATAGTAATACTAAGAGCATGATTTCTACCCAATTGCCCCACAAAAATTATATGAAAATCCCTCCCTTTTTTTACTAATATTCTCAAAATCTGTTTACAAGAATTATTATTACAGACCATAAATGAATTATAGAAATAAGTAATGCTATACTATAAGGAGTTTGGATAGGCCCAAAGTGAACTTGGCAAACCGGACCTTCAAACAATCCAAAGTACCATAACTCATAGTGTCCAATAAAGAGTATCCCGATGTGTCAAAGTTCCCATGGGCCTCAGGGACCCCGGGCAATGCTCATACCAAGACCCTTTTAATGAGAAGTCATTTTGTGCAGTGTGGAAGGTCTAGCCCCAGCGTGACAGAGTTCGGAGGAATCTCATGGATTCCTAGGCAGTACACACACTGGAGGGGCATAATCCTATGTATTCTATGAGTAGGAGTGGGAGTGCTTGAAAGAGTAGGAATAATTTTAAGAAAACATATCAGAAGTGAAACCAATTTAGAAATGAAAATAGTTTAGAAGTGAAAATATTTGGGAGTGGAAATGGTTTAGAAGTGAAAATATATTAGGAGTGAAAACAGCTTAAAATATTCTAGAAAAGGTCCAGCAAACAACAACAAGTAGGAAACACAGTTACAAGGTTTCACACAAAACTCCATATTGCCCAGACTCAACTCAGTTCATTAGTCAAACTTAGATGAGCATATAGCATGCTAAGAACAAACAATTACAAAAAAAAAGGAGCGGTGGTTGGGAACACAAGAATCCTGTCAAGAACAAATAGAATCAGGGTGTTAGGGAAGCATGCTAGTCAGTAGAAGCATAGGGCATGCAGGAGTATGATATTTACCAAGACATGATGAGTTAGGGCCTTAAACATGGAACACCTAAGTTCATCAATCATACATAACTATGGAATTAAGCATACTGACTCAAGCAATAGACAGGGAAACATATAAGTTTAATGTAAGAGCAGTCATGCTAATCAATTCACAGAGAGGATAGCGTTTTAACTACACAGAATTGATCATACCAATTGAAGTCAATTAGGCAGAAAAATAGGAGTCTGAGACACCAAAGTAAGCATGCTAGCTTAAGGCAATAGATAGGGAAACATAGAAGTTTAGTGTAAGAGCAGTCATGCTAATCAATTCACAGAGAGGACATGGTTCAACTACACAGAATTGATCATACCAATTGAAGTCAATTAGACAGAAAAATAGGAGTTTGAGACACCAGAGTAAGCATGCTGGCTTAAGGCAATAGACAGGGAAGGTTGAACCTTAAACACAGAAGTAAACATGTAGTAATAAACAGGAAAGACTGGAATTTGAAAGCAGAAGTAAACGTGTTGATTAGAGTGAAACCTAAACAAGTGTAAACATGTTGATTAAAGCAATAAACAGGAAGAGTGAAACTTAAACAAGAGTAAACATGTTGATTAAGGCAGTAACAGGAAAACATAGAAGTTAAATACATAGTAGTTAACTAGTACATAAGAGACATGGGTTTAACAGAAGTACAGCAACAGAGAGCATACAGATTTGAACTTCATAGTATAATGAACGACATTAGGAGTAGAAACATACCAGATAAGGGAGGAAAATAGAAGGTAAAGTAGGCAGGATTCATCAGTCTAGCCTTGGCTTTCAGCCGGCTAGACAAGCAATGAACACAAGTAGCAGAGAGAGAGATGAGAGTGAAGTTTTGTGTGTGTATATGTTTGAACTGTTGTTCCTGTGTTGAAGAATCAGTAATGAGATTTTATATAACACTTAGTAAAGTAAATAAATAAGGCAAGAATAATTAAGAATTCATAAATAGGGTAACCCAAATAAATCAACCAGTTAATTGGGAGATTTAATCAATCAATCGTACGGAAGATATAGGAAAGACCCCTTAGGATATGAGAGTCAACTAACGGTACAAAATTAGGGATTAAAATAGGCGGTAAATCAGTCCTATGCCATATAGGAGTCAATCAAGCCCCTTAAGTCAGATTGACAATCCAAATAAGGCAAGTATTACTAATAAAAGTCACAAATAAGGAAATAGGTAAGAATCACAGAAAATACTGGTTTTAACAGGAAAGAATCATTAGAAACCTAAATAGAATCAGTCAATGTAACTAGTTCACAGGATTAAATATAATAATAGGAAAAAATGGAAGAAACAATGTCACAAAAAGAAACAGTTAGGGTTTAGGCATACATACGAAAGTCAATCAAACATGTAAAGAAATAATTAGATTAAACACTCGAAAGTTAGAAACCCTTTTGAAGAGACTTAGGATGAACCCTAATTTCAGAAAAAGTAAATGGAATCGAAATAGTTAACCAAAACAGAAGATTTTTGAGGGAAAGTACCAAATAACACTCGAATCGTTTCAGATCTACAAAGATGTGAACATATTCAAGTAGTCGTAGAACTAGAGTTTTTCAAAAAATAACAGAGATGAGAGAAACTTGGTCAAAAACCATAGATTCGAACTAAATATAGGATGAAATCAGTATTCACAAACGAGAATGTTCTAGACAGGCCAGTAAACAAGTTTCAGGAAAGAACTTGTTGAATCTTTATGAGATTTTCTCAAGGATCCATGTAATCGAACAACCAGGAAGCATAAACGGTTGATAATGGTCGGAGAATACTCAGAATCTCCATAGATAGGAGCTTTTCGCCGGTGACGGCGATTAGGGTTAGGGGTAAGTCGAGAGAGAATTGGAGAGGTTAGGGAAACCAATGACGGCGGAATGAGAGTATGGGGGGGTTAGGGTTGGTTTAGAGATTAATATGGTAAGGTTTAATGTGGACCGTTGATCTAAAAGCTCAACGACCACAATTTGATGGGGGTTTGGGTCGGGTAGGTGCATATTGGGCTTAAGGTGAATTGAGCTGGTATTATTAAGGGGTTTGGGTTGGTATCTAAAGGGTTAGGTCCGAAAAATTAAAGAAATTAAAAGGGCTATTTGTTAAATACCCAACTAATTTATAAAAATAATTAACAGATTATAAAAAATGGTTTTCATGCATAGAAATATTTTAAAATAATTACTAAATATTTTTAAAATGCAACAAGCTATTTGCTGGTAAAATAATGTAATAATGCATAGATGGGCTATAATTGAAAAATTATTGCAATTGCAACCCAAAAATGTAAATATGGCCATTTGTGAAATAATTAAGCTTAGTGTTAATATAAATAGCAAAATTAAATTTTAAAATTGTTATAAAATTATTTGTAGTGCAGTTAATGATTATTTATATAATAAAATACTGGGATAAATTAATTAGAAATCCTCAAAAATGCAGAAATTATGGGAAAATATTATTGATGTTAATGCATGGTTTTGGAAGTATATATGCATTTTGAAAATATTATAGAAAAAAATTGGGTATCAACAATGTGTACTTGAGATACATTCATAGAGATGCATTTCATTCTGCTACCCAATTTTGGGGACATTTGTGTTTTTACCTGTATCCTGTCATGTAGGCATAGATACGTACTTTCCTCATACTGAAAATGAAACATCTTACTTATTGGTTAAAGGATTTTTGGGAAAAATCACATTTTTTCAAACTTACTCATATTTTGGCATTTTTGGTAAAAGATTTGAGTTTCACTGAAATACTTGAAAAGCATGCTTATTTTCTTAAACTGTGAATGAGCCGAGCATTTTATTTCTGAGATACCTCTTTTATCACTTGTACTATGCTGCTATGAACTGTTGTGGAATATTGGTATTGGACTCGACCTTTGTATTAGCTCGTCACTACTTTTAACCTAAGGTTAGGTTTGTTACTTACTGAGTACATGGGGTAGGTGTTACTCATACTACACTTATGTACCTTGCGTGCAGATGTTGGCTGTTGATGTTGCTGTGTTCGATTGGAGTTGGATTGAAGATGTACCTACGTCCCGGTTGTAGCTGCCTCATGTTCGTGGTAGCCTTAGATAAATAAAATTTTATTTATATACTTTTCAAACAGACCATTTATTTATTTCATTTTAGCTTTGTATACTCTATTCTTAGAAGCTCATGATTTGTACTACCAGTCCTTGGGAAATGTATAAGATTCAGTAAATTTCTTTCATTTAATTGCCTTGTTAATATTATTGGAATTGGATAGTTGTTAGTTGGCTTACCTAGCTGGTTAGATTAGGTGCCATCACGACTAGTGGATTTGGGGTCATGACAAGTTGGTATCAGAGCTCTAGGTTCATAGGTTCTATAAGTCATGAGCAAGTGTCTAGTAGAGTCTTGCAGATTAGTATGATGACGTCCATACCTATCTTCAAGAGGCTACAGGAAATTTTATATATACTTCCCATCTTTCTTTCCTTATCATGCATCATTGGTTCAGCTAGGAGCGTAACTTTTTGAATTTATTCCACGCATTCGTATGCGCATGTGAGCGCTCGGTATCAGTTGTGCAACGACGGCTTGTGATTCCATGGTTGAGGTGCGAGATGTGATTTTTGGCATGCTGGAGATGGGCTAGTCTGGAGGACTTGAGGTCGGGTTTTGATGGTAGCTTGATCACGGAGATTTCGATTGAGTAGGCACGTGCTTTTCGGACTTATATGTCTGTTGGTGTCCCTATTAGTGAAATTTGTGATTGGATGACTATGTGATGAGTATGATGTGACTGCGATATGCGTTCAGATTGTTCGAATCTGATGATAAGAGTTCACTTGAGAGGTAGCAAGTACTATTGGGTGTCTAATTTCTATCTTGGTTTGGCGTATGGTCTCGAGTTATGGGTGTGTTCAGGGATATCTCATGTTGTTTAGTTGTGGAGTGAAATAGATTCCCATGTTTTGTTGATGAGTTCATAATCAAGAAGATTAAGTGATTGCGTAGTAGTCGTGACTGTGGGAGGGTATAGAGAGATTCTAGTTTGAGGCAGAGCAGGTGGGTTATCCCCTACGAGGTGTCCTGAGGTTGTGTGATCCCTATGATGTTTTTTAGAGAGTTCTCTTTTACCAGTGAATGATATGTGGTGCAATTTGAGTTTGGATCTCATGTGGAAGTTGGCTTGACTATTATAAGGGTGAATGCGAGATTTGAAGATAATGTGAAGTATTATATGGTTTGCGTTCAAGAGTTCATGAAGGACTTAGTTGAATCTCACGCGGTGTTGTGGCAGTAATAAAGTGTGGGCATTATGAGTTATTGTGTGTTTTGATCTATGGATTTGATCCAAGTGCGGTAGTTTGTTGTCGACGAGTTGATTGCACGATTATGTGTTGTATTGGTTTCGGTTTGAGGTGTACTGGTGAACGAGTTATGACTGCAGGGGTTGAGATTGAGGATGACTCGAGTAAGAGAATTTCTGGATACGAGTTGTATTACACTCTATGGGTATATGAGAGTTATGGAATGTTTGAGTGGTTACTCAGGAAAGATGTAGTGTGCACGGAGTATGAATTTGCTTGGTCGCGTTAAGGTGGGGTTACTCCTTTAGGTGTCGTTGTGCCAATGGGGCACCGGTTGTTCGACCTATTTGGAGTGGTGCAATTGATATTTGAGAAGAGTGGATAACTCTCGAGAATGATTCTAATGGATTCAAGAACTATATGTAGCAATTGAGAGTTTCAGATCGGTATATGGATAGGGCCTGATATTTGCATTGGATGGTGTCGTACCTGTGGTAAGTTTTATATCATTGTGGATTATGCATTTCAGTATCAAGGAGGTGAAGGAAACATTTTTAGGTTCATATAAGGACTCTTTAGAGTGGGGTGTCTCGATTGTGGTGCTTTGGGGTGCTTAAGAGGGAAGTCAGCGGCTTATGGGCCTTAGGGCGTTGTGGTTTTATAGTAGGGTCTCTTGTGTGGTGAATTTTGGTTAAGGATCGTGGTGTTCCAGAAAGGAGAAGTAGCAATTTGAAGGCAATTTGGAAAGGAATTGGAGATATACGACAGCTTAGTGGTAGGTTGGATCAGCACGGTAATGGGTATGATCGATTCTTTGGGTACGTATGACGTGGCTAGTCTCTACTAGTGTTCCGCGGCAATGCTCTTAGGTAAAGACGGCCTGCATAGTTGGGTTGAGTTAGACAGATTCGGTTCTGATAGCTTGGTTGTGAATGGGCTTCGAAGAGTTTTTAATGGTTTTTACCACAGTTCGAGGAGTATATTTCCTACTGGCGTGAGGAATATGTTGCATATCGAGATTCTCTCCGGGATAGGATCAAATGAAAGGTTTCTGATTGATCGGGTATGTATTCTGCTTTTGACTCAGAGTTGATTATGAGATTCTTTTACTCTTCACAGGATGGCATGGTAGATGAGGTGCGTTGTGTGGGATTGAGATTTGTAAGTGCAAGGTCATGGGCCAGTTTGGAAGGGAAGGACATAAATTCGTAGGCAACATGGACAGTTTCAGATGACTAGGTAAATGATATTACTATTTGGTAAGGCTTGAGAGAGTATACATTTTAGAAAGGGCGATGTGTTTTGATCTATGGATACTTCACTGGTACTGCGACACTCTCCTGGTTGATCGACTGCTGATATTCGAATTTTGCTATGTGGCATGGAAGAATTTTAGAAGTATTCCTTATGGGATGATTGTGTATGAGAGATGTGTTACACATTCTGGTGGTGGAGATGGGATAAGATATGGTGATTCGTGTGTTCTATGGATTTGGAGACTGGAGTTCTCAAGAGCAGATTTTTTCATGGTTGTGGACTTTGAAGTCATGGCCGAAGTTGGCTAGATAATAGTATGTGTTAGAAATCAGTTATTGTGGGCTTTCAGAGGGTTATTTACCTATTTGTGGGTGCCCGAAGTTGATTTGGGGGTCCATTGCTAGGCCAAATTAGGATATGTATTCTACACCGAGCATGTTTGGTTGGCTCCATACTGCTAATGTTGAGGGATGTACCATTTGGTTGATGTTGAGCTTATTCGTGTTTTGATATGTTCTGTGAGTTACTCTTCTATGCTACGAGGGGTTGTGATTGGCTGGCTGTTTGCACACATGGTGCAGTTCTATAGAGGTCTTATAGAGGAATTTGAGCGGGATGAGTAATTGGGTATTGAAGGATTGAGGGTGTATTGGTTATGTTCTTTAGGGTTTTGTGTAGCATTGTGTCATCTGATTCTCTGTGATTATGGCAATGCACTTTGGGTACTTGATGTCGAATCTCGTGCGGTTGTTGATTTTGAGCAGGCGGCCCAAGGTATATGATATGTACAAGCGTTTGGAAGGGGTCTCACATTGCAGCGGAGTTATGTTGAGGTATGAACCTTTGTGTTAGAGTCGGGTGATGGTTCTACGGTGTGTGATGAGTTATTAGAATTGTGTTGTGGTGGTACCCGTTGAGCTTGCGGGACAATTCTCTTGGTTGAGTCATTTTCGTGATTGAGTACATTTAGATTTTTGCTTATTGGTGCATGGATTGCACGATTTGTGGCTCTGGGTAGTGATTGGTTGCGTGTCAGTAGAGTAGTTTATATTCGATAAGATGAAGTCGTCAGGATCTAGGATGGGTGTTATCAGATTTGATTGCAGTATATTTGGAAGGATAATATCGGAAGTTGACTTAGGAATTGGCTATAGTTCTTGTTGAAGGAGAGGGAGCTCCACGACTTGTTGATTTGATGAATGGTTATGATTTTCTGCGTGGTCTTTCATTATCGGTAGTGTACAGAGGTTTTAGAATGATGTTTTGTTAGATATGGGGTTTATTACCGGAATTGGGTTGTTTTGAGCAGCTACTGTGATCGGAAATTTTGCTATGGATATTTGTGTTATGTGATATATCATGAGATTGTATCTTGGGTTATAGTTGCGGTTGGGTACAACTTGTTCAGATTTATACATTGTGTAGGTTGCGAGATTCAGATCTTATAAGCAATTCCGGATGTTGGAGGTTGGGTTCTAAGGCTTGTGGGCTAGGTTGAATTGAGAAATTTCAGTTATGATGTGTTATCAGACCTATATGGGACAGGGTGACGTAAGATCACCCCCGAGTATATGCATGGTAAAGTTATACGGAGGTTTGATGGTTTTGAGAACAACTTTGGCTCGTTCGAAGATGAACGTGTGTTTGAATGGGGGAGAATGTAACGACCCAACCAGTGTTTTTGAGAATTTTCACTTCGCTCAGTAGTTTACGGGCATGAGTAGTTCCATATGATGTATCATGACTTATGTGAATAGTCGGTTTTGGTTTTCAGGTTGTTCAGAATCAAATTGGAAGAATGAATTTCATTGTCGAAGCTTTAAGTTGGAAGATTGATTAAGTTTGACTTTTTGTGAATTTGACCTCGGAACGGAGTTTTGATGGTTTCGGTAGGTCCGTATGGTGATTTTGGACTCGGGCGTATGCCCGGATTTGCATTTGGATGCTTCTATAAGGTTTCGGCCCAAATTGGCGAAAATTGGAAATTTAAGGTTTGGAAAGTTCATAAGTTTGACCAGAAGTTGACTTTGAAGATATCGGATACGGATTGTGGTTCTGAAAATTTGAATAGCTTCGTTATGTCATTTGAGATTTGTGTGCAAAATTTAGATTCATTCCAGGTTGATTTGCTATGTTTCGGCACGAGTTATTGAAGTTGAAAAGTTCAAAGTTCATAGATTTTGATTTGAGGTGTGATTCGTCGTTTTGATGTTGTTATGTGTGTTTTGAGGTCTCGAGTAGGTCCATGTTATGTTATGGGACTTCTTGGTATGCTTGGACGGGGTCCCGAGGGGCTCGGGTGTGTTTCAGATTGATTTGAGATCATTTTTTTTCATTTTGGCACTACTATTTTCTGGTGTCTCAGTCCTTCATCGCGTTCGCGTGGCAAGTGTCACGAAAGTGTAGTATATTTTGATGGCAGTAGCATTTCTTCATCACGTTCGCGGGTAATGGTCCGCATTCGCGTAGTGTTGGGGCAAGTCTTCTTCGCGTTCGCATATGATGGATCGCGGATGCGTAGGATTTCGCTAGGAGCTGGAGGCCTTCTTCATCGTGTTCGTGTAGTTGGAGCCGTGTTCGTGAAGGTCTAAACCAGTTGTTAGTCGCGTTCGCGAGGTGTTTACTGCGAACGCGAAGTGTATTATGGTGGCAGATTATTTTGTTCATCGCGAACGCGATGGTAATGCCGCGTTTGTCAAAGAGGATGTTTGGGCATTGTATATAGCACTCTATTTCGAAAGTTTCAAACATTTTTGTATTTTTGGAGCTATGGAGCTCGGATTTAGGGAATTTTTGAAGCAATTTTCACCATATGAATTGGGGTAAGTGTTCTCTACTTGGTTTTGGTTATATTTCATGAATTTATTTTCTTTTTTGGACATTGGATTATGAATTTTAAAGAGGAAATTGGGGGTTTTGGCCTAAAGTTTCATAATATGAATTTTTGAGTTTTGAACATGGAATTGGAGTCGGATGTGAGTGAAACTAGTATGGTTGGACTCGTAATTGAACGTGTTGTCAGATTTTGTGAGATTTGTTGGGTTCCGAGGTGCCGACTAGTTTCATGACATTGTGATCCCTTGAGTGAGACTGGAGAGATTGATGACTGAGCAAGGCCGAGGGCCTGAGTGAGAGTGATATTATGGGATCGGGCTGCACCCTTCAACGATATACATTGATTACATTTTATGGGATCGGGATGCACGCTGCAGTGGTATATTGATTACATTTTATGGGATCAGGCTACACGCCGCAGTGATATATTGATTACATTTTATGGGATCGGGCTGCACACCACAACGATATAGCGTTTGGGCTGAAGGAGCCCTCTGGAGTCTACACACTCCCATTGAGCGCAGTCGACTATATATATATGGATTGGGCTGCACGCTGCAACGGGTATTGTACAACGCTGAGTGTTTGAGTGTGTCGAGCATTGAGCATAAGAGATTGAGTACTCTGAGAGTGTGAGTACATGAGCTCATCATCGAGATGCATTGCATTTGTCATGCATACTTGAGATACATGCATAGAGATGCATTTTATTCTGCTTCCCAGTTTTGGGACATTTATGATTTTACCTGTATCCTGACATGTAGGCATAGAGACGTACTTTCCTCATGCTATCAGAAAATGAAACATCTTACTTATTGTTGAAAGAATTTTTGGGAAAAATCGTTATTTTTCAAACTTACTCGTATTTTGGCATTTTTGGTAAAAGGTTAGGGTTTCACTGAAATACTTGAAAAGCATGCCTATTTTCTTGAACTGTGAATGAGCCGAGCATTTTATTTCTGAGATACTCTTTTATCACTTGTACGATGCTGTTATGAACTGTTGTGGAATATTGGTATTGGACCCCACCTTTGTATTAGCTCGTCACTACTTTCAACCTAAGGTTAGGTTTGTTACTTACTGAGTGCATGGAGTCGGTTGTACTCATACTACACTTCTGCACCTTGCGTGCAGATGTTTGGCTGCTGATGTTGCTATGTTCGATGGGAGCTGGATTGAAGATGTACATGTGTCCCGGTTGTAGCTGCCTCTTGTTCGTGGTAGCCTTAGATCTATAAAACTCTGTTTATGTACTTTCCAAACAGACCATGTATTTATTTCATTTTAGCTTTGTAAACTCTATTCTTAGAAGCTCGTGATTTGTATTACCAGTCCTTGGGAAACGTATACGATTCAGTAAATTTCTTTCGTTTAATTGCCTTGTTAATATTAATGGAATTTGATAGTTGTTATTTGGCTTATCTAGCGGGTTGGGTTAGGTACCATCATGACTAGTGGATTTGGGGTCGTGACAGATCATCAATTATCAATAAATAAAATCTCAGAAAATCCATATAAATATCTCAAGGATTGGCAGTACCAGGTGCGGAGAAAATATAATATTTGTAGTATACATAAATAGAAGTTCAAGTCCTAAACTACCATGAACAAGGTAGTAGCTTGCAGCTGGAACGCGAGTACATTCTCGTTACTAGCCATCGACATCCACAACAACTCACTTCGAAATTTGTACGCATGGTGCAGAAGTGTAGTATGAGTACTACTAACTCCATGTACTGAGTAAGTATCTTGACTAACTTCGGTGAATTAGGTAGGGAGGTTTTTAAGTCAAAATATACTTACTAATGTAACTTGTGCATTTAGTAAGTAAGAAAAATAACAAGAGAAAGACAAATTGTAGTGAGAGAGTCAAATAAGAGAAATAATGAGCATGATCAAACATAACAACCAACCTCTTCTCAATAAACGCGTACAGGATATCAAATCAAATGGCACACCAACATCATTCGTTCTTTTATCTCATCCTTACCAAGCATAAGTACATATGTCAAATCAAATGGCACAACAACACTCTTCGTGCATTTATCTCATCCTCACCAAGCATAAGTATAACAAACACCAAACTAGGTAAAATGCATATAGCCAATAGTAAAAATAAAGTAGAAGGTGTAAATGTAACAATAATAAACAAGGTAGACGACATAAATGTGACAGCATAAGTAAAGTAGAAGACATACATATAATAGTAACGTACAAGGTAGACGGCATGTAGATGATAATAGTAAACACGATAGGAGGCATATAAACAAAACAAGATAGAAGGCATATATGTAAGGTAGAGGTGTGACAACAATAAAATAAGTTAGAAGACATATATGTGTATGCGAGGAAAGGTAAAACACAATATTATGAATGTCTATCGTCCCTGCCTGCACGGAAACACTTTTGTGCTATGAAATCTCATCCTCCCTTGCACGAAAACACCGTCGTGCCATTGTCATATCACTCATCCTCACTTAGGATGGAAACATACTTCGTGCAACAATAAAATATCAAGAAGCACGAAAATATCCTTCGTGCTTAAATCACTCTTCATCACAAGCACGAAAACACCCTTAGTGCAATTCACCCTTCCTTACCAAGCATATATGTAATAGTACCAAGCAAGGTATGAAGCATAAAGAACATTAAAATGAGTGATTTAGCATAATACACCATTGTAAGAGATAATCATAACTTTTGCACCAATAGGAGAGCCAATATTATGAGAACCATAACGTTCATATAGCTCAAGAAAACTTAAACATGATCTTAGCATGAATATGGGAGCTCAAATATCACAAGAATAACGGATATAGATAGGTGTTCATGATATAAAATATGTCTTCAACTAAATCGAGTATATTAACAATCTTAAGAATAGTCCATCACGTTCAATTAAGACATCATAACTAAAATATAATCTCTAGCATGGATAATTATACTCATATATTCATAAAAGCAAACAAAACATAGTCGAGAAGATCACAAAGTCCAACAAGACACATACAAGCATATAGTCAACCTCGAGTATGGATAACCCTGGCACATGCATATACGTTCGTCACCTCACATATGCATCATCCCCGCATGTAGCAAACAATATAATTTATTAGGAAATTTCAAACCAAAGCTAGATAAGACACTTACCTAATCCGGCTAGTCTTCAACATCAAATTGCATCAAAACCTCATTGTAGACCTCCAATCATGGAAATCCAAGCCAAATAT
Source organism: Nicotiana paniculata (assembly GCA_005239505.1). NCBI lineage: Eukaryota > Viridiplantae > Streptophyta > Magnoliopsida > Solanales > Solanaceae > Nicotiana > Nicotiana paniculata. The sequence goes on from ML309386.1 coordinate 19,553, forward strand.
CATCCAAATATGTCGAAAAATTCTATAGGAAGTGATCCCAATCCATAAAGTTTCGATCTTTGATGAATTCCCAAAAGTCAACTAGGCTCGCGTGCCCGAAATGTGCAATCAATAGCAAATCCCGATGACCCGTAACATATCGAGTCCAAATATATAGTTAATTTCCAAAAGCAAGTCCAAATGGACCCTCAAATTCCCAAAATACGTTCACTTAAGTTATAGGCATAACCTCCCCCCCCCCCCCNAAACTCTATATTCTAGGTGTAGAAATCCATGGGAAATAAATATTTAAAATCAAATCCAAGTGAAAATTCCTTACCTTCAATGTAGTAGTAAAATTGCTCTTCAAAATCTCCTCATCTCAAAGCCTAGTCTCAAAATATGAAAGAACGGGCAAAATCCCGAAAAAAACACTTAAATACATTGCCCAACAATACTCATCACAATCGCGCCAGGCCGCTCACGATCGCGGAAGCCAAACGCAGCCCCTATATCCATATCCTCTTCGCGAACGCGCCGCCTACCATGCGAACGTGAAGACCAACACTGCCAAACCTACGGGAACGCGAGAATCCCTACGCGAATGTGAAGGCCAAACCTTCCGTCCGACTCCACTTCAGTGGGAAAGTGGTCCACCAGATGTGAACGTGAAAATACCTGCCTATAATTGTATGATAACATGATCACATTTCGTGAACGCGAATAAAAAAATCCCCCTTCCCCTCCTCAAATTACCTTCCGTGCGATGAACCACTAACACCATCAAAATCTACACCTCCAAATGTCACCAAAATTACCTGAAATCACCCCAGATCATACCCGAGCCCCTCGGTACCCTATACAAACATAACAACAAGTCCAATACATTATCTAAATTTATTCAAAGTCTCGAAACACCTCAAATAATACCCAATTCAAGATTCGACGATCAAAATTCATTCTTTAACTTCCAAACTTTTCAACTTTGCCAAACGCGTCCGAATCGCACTTAGACATTTCAAATCACAACCAAAATTTGCGCACAAAGTTTCATTCAACTAAATGAACCTATCCAATATCTCAAAACTATAACAGAAGTCCAGTAATACCAAAGTCAACTTCCGGTCAAGCTTATAAACTCTCAAATCCCTTAAATTATCAACCTTTGACAGATAAAACCAAAATATTCTAGGAACATGCAAAGCAAAAACCGAACATACACCAAGTACAAAATTATCAAACTAACCTAGTGAAATCATCAAATTCAAATTCTGAGTTCGTTTACTCAAAAGTCAAACTTTGCTAAATTCTTTCAACTTAAAGCTTCCGAATTGAGAATCACTCTCCAAATTAATCCCGAACCTCTCTAACATTGAAACCAACCATACATGCATTCCATAATGCATTATATGAAGCTAACAAAGATCTCAAACCGCCAAATGAAATGCTAAAGCTCAAAATGACCGGTCAGTCTTTATATTAATATACTACATGGTATATCATGACTAATGTTGAATCACAATATATCATGATTACTAGCATAAAATCATATTCTTAATATTATTTGGTATACTACACATTGATGCACTATGATTACTGTTGAATCATAAAAAATCGTGATTGCCGCTTATGAAAATTTTTGCGTATGCTACTGATGATTACTGTTGAATCATGGTATAATTTGTTTCCATGTGTTAAATGTTATTCTCAATACTCTTGGTATACCACATATTGGTATACCATAATTATTGTTAAATCATGATATATATTAATTATCGTTAAATCATAGCATAGTGTCATTACTGGTATATTAGATGCTATTCAGAATATTCTTGATATATCATGTAGTATACTATAATTATCGGTGAACTGATATACTATGACTATTGATATATTAACTGATATTCATGATATTCTTGGTAGACTGTATAGTATACCATCATTACTATTGAATCATGGTATACTGTAACTACTGGTGTGTCAAATGGTATTCGTAATATTCTTGGTATACTATAAAGTATACCATAATTACATTTGAATCATGGTATACTATGATTAATTTTGAGTCATAGTATAATATGATTACTAAATATTGGATGATATTCATAATATTCTTGTTATGCTATATAGTATATCATGATTACTGTAGAATCGTGCTATATTGAAAATTCTGGTATGTCAAATGGTATTCAGAGTATTCTTGGTACAATTTTTAGTATACCATGATTATACCCGAGTCATGTTATATTGTGATTGATGTGTTAAATGATATTCATAATATTTTTAGTGTACTCTAGTTATTGATATATTAAATGGTATTCATAATATTCTTGGTATATTGTGTAACTATGATTACTGGTGAATTATGGTATATTGTAAATACTGGTATGTCAATGATCTTCACAATATTCTTGGTATACTTTGTGCAAAGAATAAAAATAGCAAAATAATAACAATAAAAAGAAAGTAAAAGAAACAACAAATACTGTGAATAAAATAGTTATACGGGAAAGAACAAAATTAAGAAAAATACATAACAATTGTTAAAAATAAAAAAAAAATTAGGGCAAAAAAAGTAAAAAAGAGTATCGATTATTACTAAAGCAACAAACGAATAAAAGAATAAAGTAATAAAAATGAAAAGGGCAACCTTGTGCACTAAGCTCCCGTTATATGCTGGTTCAGAAAAAGACCAGACAACAAAAATCTATAGTACATAACTTTATATTTCTATAAGAGATTGTTTCTACGATGGAAAAATAACTAATAAAAAAAATTAAATAAAAATCACCATGTCATCATTAGCTGGTGGTAAGAATTGAAAATTCCATGACATCACCGTTGCAATCAAATAGACTCCAAAAAAAATTATATTATGATGGCGAAATACATAAAGACCCTTTAAGTTGTCCACAACAATCAAACAAACACCTCAACTTACCCCTTATCAATTAGACAGTTTAAGTGTGTATTACATAGATTAAGTAAATAACCGAGTGCGGCACACCATATACACACTAGACAATGACATGGCAAATGAACCAATCAATGGATGACACGTGTAATTGTAATAAGAACTTAGCACATATAATTAACAAAAACAAAAATAGATTCAAAAAAAGAAAAAAACTCTTTCCCCTCACTTTTAACCAAAACAACGCCGCCCTCTCCTCCACCCCACCCCCCAACTTCGTCTTCTTCCTTTCACCCAAAACCAGCGCCACCCCCACCCTCACCCCCATTTATCTTCTTTGTTCTGCCCTCTTTTACGTCTCCACCCTTTTTCCCTAAATCCATCCTCCAAACAACAGAGAATAGCCAAAACAGAGAACCCACTATGGAATCATTGACGGACCTCGCCGAAAAAAGCTCATCTTTTTCACCGGAAAATTGAGCTCCAAGCAAAGCTGGAAAAAACACTATTGGATTGTTCCGTCTTCTCTCTCCATCATTTTCTTGGCTATGAATTTGGGCTTATATCACTTTTGTTTCTCTAATTTATAATTTTTGGTGTAAAATTATCGGCCTATTCAAATAAATTGGTTGTTGTTTGTGTGTATTGGAATGAAGGTATTGTTGGATGAAAAATGGCGTTTATCCAATGGAGATTTGGTGGTTTTCGCAGCTATTGTTGCTGCAATTTTTGCTGCTTCTTTCGGCTGGGCTCGTGATTAGTTTTGGCTCGACGGAACTAGGCGGAGCTATGGAGGTTACGGACAGAAAGTTATGTGATGAAAGGCAGCAGCTTTTAGTGATTTAAGGTGGCTTTGTTGAAGCTTTAGTGGTTGATTTTCATGGAATCTATGGTGGTTTCATGGTGGGTTGCACTTGAAAGAAGAAGCGAGGCTAAGCTGCATAGCATGTTTTGTTTTTCCTTTTTGAAAAAAAAATTTAGCGCTCAAAATTTGTTTAGCAAACACACATATTCCATATCAACGACATGTACTTGCTTGATCTATTTAATACACATTTAAAGTATCTAATTGATAAAGGGGTTTGTTTGGTCGTTATAGACAACTTATAGAGACCCTTATGTATTTTACCTATTATGATCAAATTGAAGAATACCACAACATATTAGATATAAAAAAGATCAAGAATGTGGATATATGAGTTTTCAGTTTGATGAGAATTGTCAGAATGCAATCAAATCAGTACCTCAATTTGCTAAATAATGTTTGGAGTTTGTTTGGTTTACAGAACTTTTCAAGTATCAGTCTGCCTAATTCGAGCTAATTACTTTACTTTTAATATTACCCATTCTTTGTTGAATTAGCATAATAAGGCAACATCAATCACTTTTTTTTTATTCAATCAAAGAGGCATGTATTATAAATTAAGTCTTATTACAAGGAGCATTGTCAAGGGGTGGTACAGCGTTACAAAAAAGCGTTTGATCACTGCCACCATTGTGTACTATGTTACCATTACAAGAGTTTGGCAAATTATCTAGAAAAAAAAAAGTGAGTTCCAAGTAGAGGCGGACCTACATTGTAGGTTGAGGGGTCACGGGACCCCGTTAGCCTCGGCAAAAATTATATATATATATTTTACATATATTTGTACATACAGCTGGGACCCCTTAAATATTTTCCTTGTGCCCCCAGACAGAGAAAGGGAGACATAAGGAATAGTTATGGGGTCACACTTTGGATTCCTCCTTTTGCATGAGGACGTGGGTTCGAGACTTGTTCAAGCCTTTTTACCTTCCTATTCCCATTTGAAGTTTTTACATTCATATACCATATAGGAAACCTTATTACCCTCAATATTTAAGGTTTGATATAATTACATTTAGTATACCAAATTACCTATTATATACTATAGTGTATTTTAAGGGTATAATTAATGCAGCGTATATCCCTCCTTAATTAAAGGTAGCGTATATCCCACTCCTCTCACGTTTCTCTCTCCCAAACCCTCACCCTCACCCGCGTTTTACTCAAACACGCGTTCCTTTTACCCCTTTTCCCTCTTCTAAAATCACAGAAACATCGTTAACCCACAATTAAAGTTAAATTTAAATTTTTTTCGTCTACATTCAGTAAAAATTGAAGACTTCAATTGTGTGAAGCAATTAGCAAGATTAACATGAATGCAAAATTTGAGGGAAAGCATACTCGTTTTGTGTACAACAGTGAAGATGAGATTGAAGGAACTGAAGAGGAAGATGCTTCTGCTGCTTCGCCAGGTGTCTTTCATTTGAAGGGATTGCCAACTCCAAAAGGGAAGCATCTTCGTTTCCATGAGGAAAATGAAGAACACTAAATGAAGAGATTGTGTTTAGCTTTTTGTTGCTGTTTTTGGTTCTTGACAGACACCTGCTCTCTAGTGTTATATTCTCTATGGATGTTTTGTCTTTTTAGTTTTTGTATTGCTGCTGCTATATTGTATTTCTTTTGGTTCATATTTGATTTGGACCATANGGTGTTATATTCTCTATGGATGTTTTGCCTTTTTAGTTTTTGTATTGTTGCTGCTATATTGTATTTATTTTGGTTCATATTTGATTTGGACAATAGCAAGTACGAAGCCATATTGAATTAATTCAAAATCCTTTTCAATTCTCTTTATTCCATGCTTATGTTAGAGTGATTTACATTTTTAAATCTTTTTTGGTTCAGTTTTTGGCATAGAACCCCTCTCGAGCACAACTAATAAGTTAAAGTAGATCAGAAACCTTGGGACCAAGATTGTGTCGTGTCCATCCTTGATGCCTTGGGATTTTCGACATAATTGCGTTTTTTGCAGAAGATTTGTAGAATTTTTAGTCGTTTTTTATTTGTGAAAACAGAAAACAAAGCATCTACAATCAGAATATAAATAATCTACAATTTATCTACAAATTATCTACAAACTGGGTACATTGAATTTTAATATCCCAATTCTCATTTAATTGTAGCTTAATTGGTATTTTCGACATAATTGCATTTTTTGCAGAAGATTTGTAGAAGTTTTAGTTGTTTTTGATTTGTGAAAACAGAAAACAATGCATCTACAATCAGAATACAAATAATCTATAATTTATCTACAGAATATCTACAAACTGGGTACATTGAATTTTAATATCCCAATTCCCATTTCAATTGTAGCATAATTGGGATTTTCGACATAATTGCATTTTTTGCAGAAGATTTATAGAAGTTTTAATCGTTTTTTATTTGTGAAAACAGAAAATAAAGCATCTACAATCAGAACACAAATAATCTACAATTTATCTACAAAATATCTACAAAATGGGTAGATTGAATTTTAATATCCCAATTCCCATTCGATTGTAGTTTAATTGAAATTTTTGACATAATTGCGTTTTTTTGCAGAAGATTTGTAGAAGTTTTAGTCGTTTTTGATTTGTGAAAATAAAAAATAAAGCATCTACAATCAGAAAATAAATAATCTATAATTTATCTACAAAATATCTACAAACTGGGTATATTGAATTTTAATATCCCAATTCCCATTCGATTGTAGTTTAATTGGGATTTTCGACTAGACATAATCTTAAAGATTCATTATAGTATTCTCAATTATAGATTTTGGGAAATATATTAGAAAGCTACATCAACTACTTTGTCGAGTTTGAAAAATACTACCTAGTGACATCAACTATTAGATTTGTCAACTTAGTATTTTTCATGGAAAAAAAATATAACGATATTTTCAGCTACAAGTTAAGTGAGACTATAAGCAGAAAGATTAGGTGAAAATAGGAACAATTTTCAAAAGCCGGTCTCATACTCTGTCTCTCTGATTATTCATATCATTTGAATTGTCCAAGTTATTCCAATTAGATATATGTGGTTGACTGACCAATTCACAGAGTGACTCAAAAAGATCACGTAAGTTTGTATATCTATGTCTGTATATATTTTCTCGAAATAATGTTTGCAACATAATAAAATTCAGTTTATTTTCACTGAAAAAAATAAAACTTGATCTCTCAAAAAGAAAAAAAATAATTAGAGATATCTAAATAAGGAATTTTAATGCTACAATGATTCCTTATTTAATGAAATATCTGGAAAAATATTTCATTCCATAATTGTAGCGCGCCTAAATAAGAATATTTGGAATATTTAGTTCCAGATTTGTAGCGCGCCTAATTAGAAAGGAATCAGCTCCTAATAATTGGTATTTAATGAATGGTATAATATTTATAGAATAACTATGAACATGGCGGATAAATATGAAACTATGCACATTTTTGACAATAAGGTGGCTTGTAATATACATGCATGATAAGTAAATTTGTTTGGCAAGGGATATCATATGAACCCCCTTTCTTCAACGTGGCTCTGCCACTGTCATCAAGGATACAAACTACTTATACAATCAGATTACTTATCAGTTAATTACATATAAATTTATTGACAAGCATTAATTATTAATCTAATATAAATGAGTTAAGTTGCAGTTTACAAATGGGCTTCATTGTAGGCCTATGCCCTACGCTCTTTAGTATGTTAAGTGTTTGGACCTAAAAATTGCACGGGGCGTCTTATTTGGTCGCCCTCATTTAACCTATACCCTTTTTTTTAAAACTTTTAACTTGTACCCACTTTTTAAATGACTTCAACCCCCTTTCTCCTCCTCCTTCTCCTCCTTCGTTTTCTTCTTCTTCTTCTTCTTCTTCTTCTTCTTTCTTTTGTTGTTGTTGGAGCTGCTATGGAACTTCAGTTCATGGATGATTGTCATAAATATGTTTATCAGAGCTGCAGTTCGCCAGTTACAAAAACAAAAACTTCAGCAATTACAAACAAAAGCTTTGCGTTAAGACGTACACAAGTTAAACAAAAACTTCAGCAAATAGAGAACAGAACTTCAGTTTCTGAAGTTCGCCAATTACAAAACAAAAACTTCAGCTCTAGAGCTGAAGTTCGCTAGTTACAAAAATAAAAACTTCAGCTCTAGAGCTGAAGTTCGCCAGTTACAAAAACAAAAACTTCAGCTCTAGAGCTTAAGTTCGCTAGTTACAAAACAAAAACTTCAGCTCTAGAGCTGAAGTTCGCCAATTACAAAAGCAAAACTTCAGCAATTACAAACAAAAGTTTTGCATTAAGACGTGCACAAGTTAAACAAAAATTTCAGCAAATAGAGAACAAAACTTCAGCTACTATGCTTAAGTTCATCAAGTACAAACAAACACTTCAGCACACTTGGTTCAACACACTTGCTACCTCAGGCTCATCTACTAGAATACTGAAGTTTTGCGTGATTGCATTTGCTACTTCAGCCCCGTATGCTGAAGTTATGCGAAAAAGCGGGTACACTTGTAATTTTTTTGCAAAGCGAGAACAAATTAAAACATGACACAAAAGCGGGATAGATACAAATGCCCCTGTTTAGACCTCCCAATTAGTTGTTTTAGCCCAAAATATCACCCTTTCAAACTCTGAAGTTTTTTTTTTTGGATAATCCTCATGAATTATTTGAAACTAGTGAATTTGCACACTTGACGCGGTAAAAATAAATAAATGAACTTTATAAAAGTCTTTTATAACTTCAATTCTGTATGTTGAATAAACTATAGTAAATATTAACATTTTTTCGACTAGTTCCAGTTTCAGAAAAATAATTTGAAGGAAATAATAATAATAATAATAATAATAATAATAATAATAATAATAATAATAATAATAATAATAATAATAATAATAATAATAATTAGAGTATAACAATATTTACTTAATAACTCTACATATATAACCATTTAGCAACAACATTTAAATAGATTACAATAATTATTGATTCATAGAAATTATGTATTTCACAAGTAATTTTGTGACTTAAAGGTCATCAATCTAAGTTTGGTTTGTAGTCCAAAATACACCGAACCTATTGTATTTGGACCATAAAAATCAAGCAAATCTCATTCTTTTATCCTTGCTATTTTCCTTATAAATATTTTAAAATATGTGAGCAATTGTTGATAATATTATAGTATTTCAAAATATTTTACAAGCGTCGTTTTTTATTTCTAAGTGACAACCATACATATAGATATTTAATACTGGGAGATTGGGGATCGACTAAAACATTCGAAAATGCACATTTGGAGATTCGACGATAAAGATTTTTAAAAGAAAATTTACCTCCTATAGCAAAACTTCACACATTATTTATTATAAATAAAAAATATTTTTAATATATTATTTTCTATAGCTGCCTTTTAGTTTTTATAACAAAATATGTATTTATGGTTACTTCCTACCATTAAGCCATTAAATACGCTATCTAATGTTTTTCTCTCTCATTCTTTATATAAAACTACCTCCTTTTTAGACCCTAGTGTATGCTCTTTTCAAACCAATCAAACTAATTTGCTTCATTCTCGGATGGCAACTCTTGCTGATACTTTCCTGGCAGATCTGGGCGAATTTTCAGAATTGATTATTGTTCTCTGGTTTTCTCTTCTTGTATTTAGATATATTTACATGTATTCGATAAGGCATACACTGATTTTTATTTTTTACAGTAATTTTTGACTGTTGTATTTGGATGTATTTATATGTATTTGAGTTCAATACAACAACATTTTTAAATACATCACTGACTTTTAGATGTATTTAGATTTTGTTAGAGAAACATAGCATGAAGGAAAGCATATATTATGAATACAACATTATACATGTTGTATATTTTAAAATTCTACCATGCATACATTATACAACTAGACATAATACATATCCATACAGTTGGATACAACAAATTGGTGAAGAGGTTGTAAGTATACACCACGGAAAAATGATGAACTAAATCGCCGGATATTGCTCTACTTTTGCGTGTTTTCGTCTGAGAAATCTTTTCCTTAACTGGATTAATAATTTTGCGTGTTATAATTGAGTTTGTTGAGTTATATTAGGAGTTTATCACGTTAATTGATTCACTTTCCATTTTTAACAGCTGGAAATGCCTATTTTTACGCAAATGTCGTTACTGTATTCATGAATAAACCTCGCGAATACATATGAATACAACGGATGATAGCTGGCATGCCCTGTTTTTTGTCTAAATTTTGCTATTATATTCGTCAATACAATAACTTGAATACATCGAATACATTCCATAACAACTGAAAAGATAGCTATAAGAAGTAATTAAGTAAATGATAGCTATGCCAAATTAATATCCACTAAACAATAGTTATTTCTGAAAATTTCTCTAATGATTATTTGAGTTGTTTAGCTAATTCAGTTGTTGAAAGGCTATATAATTAGTTAGAACTGTAGTTTAAAGATGGGCTTTATGATCGGCTTATGCTCTACGCTCATTTGTGAAGTGTGTGGACCTCCCAATTAGGTGTTCTGGCCCAAAATATCACCCTTTCAAATTCTGAAGTTCTTTTTTATTTTTATTTTTATTTTTATTTTTTGACATCCTCATAAATTATTTGAAATTCGATTCCTGCAAATAAGAAAAATGAAAATAGTAATAGGGTTGGTTTATGTCTAGTATTTTTTTTTTTTTTAATTTTCTGATAGTTCTTGATTTCACTATCTTCAAAAATAAAAAGCTTTATTGTTGTTTCCAATTGTTATTGAAGTATGATTTTTGAAAAAAGTTAAGAACAGCGGGAGTTATATCTAACATATCCAAGTTCTCCATTTTGAAGAAACTAATGAAGAATATCATTCAAATCAAGAAAAATATGTGAACCTTTAAAGCTAATATAATACTAGTTGCATTTTTTTAAATTAAATTTTCTTTGTGTTGTGATTGGAAGTGCAATAATCAACTACTTTGTCAGTTGATTGGAGAAAGAGTTGTGCCTTAATAATAGGAATATTTAATGATAAATGAGGTAACAATGTATTATCTTTACTCTTTTGAAGAAATGTTTTAGAAGTTAATGGAATTCCATGTATAATAATTCGCAAACCTTTTGGGTACTAGCTGACCATTTCTTAGCCCGCAACTATTTGAAGTACAAAACTTAATAGTGAAATAGGTTTATATTGTATTTAATCATGTAAAGTTACAAAAGTATAAAGATGAGTATTGTCCACTACCGAAATTAGAAGCTCAACACTAACGGCAGTGAAGGGGAGATGACCAAGAAAGCAATGCTCTTATCCAACCTTTTTCAAGTATTTAAATCAGGATAATCATATACAATCTAATCATTTCCCAAGATAAATCACCTTTTTTTCCCATAAAATATATAATTATGAACTCTTCAGTTAATTTATTGACCAACTTTTCCAAGTAATTAAGAACATAGTTTATATTGTATGAAAGAAGGGACAAAGAGCGTCTTCACTAAGACACGTAATTGGTCAAAAGATAGATCAAATTCCTTGCTTGAAGACAAGGGATTTGTGTGGCCCATTGAATCCATGGCTCACCCTTGTTTCTCAAACTATAACAAGATCTCTCTTGGTTGTCATTCAATTTTGGACCATGGAATCATGACGGATTTGGCTTCCTTTGTCACCCAAAAGTTGCTGACGAAACGACGAGCGCAAAATATAACACAAAATTAATGCTCGCTAGTCAAAAATAATATAATATAATATTATTTTTACAGGAATTAGTTTTAAAAAATGTTCGAATAATTTTTGATTTAATTGCTATTCAGGAGAATCAGTACTTGAGTTAACAGGTTATGAACTAACTTTAACTACAAAAATAGAGCACTTTGACAATTGACATCAAGGAATTGAAGATTTATAGAGTTGGTTTTTTATCAATGTGAGGAATAAAAGTTTGACAGGATAGCAAGATAGAACTCTAGCTTAATTTACTCTAATATTTTAATGATTCTCATGAATTCACTCGATGATTAGTTCAAATGTGTAGTCAAGACTCCTCTCTCGATTAAATCTTAACTCTACGAGATGAACTAATACAAGCCATGTGAAGTATGCAAGCATGTGTTAATGGATTGGTCCTCAGGAAAACGTCTCTCGAATATTCTATTAACCTGATTTAATTAACAATTCAACAAGCTCTTCCTATTATTTAAGAGAATCAATGAATTAAATCAAATAAATAATGCAAAGATAATTACCAAGGTAATCCTCTTTTTAATTAAATAAACTGATGAATAAAGTTGCAACAATTCAAAACTCCTTAAACGAATTCAAGCACAAACTAGAGTTAAAATTCACAAATATTTATCAACACGCCAAATTCACCAAATCCCAGGTAAATTGTTGTTGTTACTGTGTTAAAACAGAAATTAGAAAACTGTTAGAAGAAACAGAAAATCTGTAAACGATAAGAAATATTCTGAGTCCACAATTTCCTTGTGCATCCTTAAGGAATTTTAACCCCCTCACAAGTTGCCAAGGTAATGGATTAAATCCTCCCAGGATGAAACGGAATAAACCTCCCTGCAACAGTGGCAATACAAACTGCAGGATACCAACGAACTCAAAGAAAGGAGCAAAATCACACTTACAAATTTGAGAGAGAGACTGCGAAGTAGAATGCAGTACTTTTCAGAAGAAAATTCTGGATTTTCAGTCAGCCATGCCTCGGAATTTATAGGCAATTGTCGGAAGAGTTGTGATGTCTGTTCAGGAAGAGGTGTCTGTTTAGAAGGGAAAGGCAGCGTTCAGCGTTTTGGATTATACATTCCAGTTAATTCCGTTAATGAACTGACTGGCACTAATTAATTCTTAAATAATTAATTAAATAACTTTTGTCCAAAAATAATCTTATCGATCATTTGACAAATCCGAATCCGAAGCCGAAGCCGAAGCCGAAGCCGAGCCGAGCGACGACGACGGCGCGAGGGTTCATTCTCTTCAACTCCTTTTAAGAGCTCTAAGAAGTGATCCTATATTTATACACACAAGTGTAGTTGTCTTTCACAAATGTGGTACAAAGTTCATGACAAATCTCACTTGATTCAAATTTTTATTTCCCACCATTTTTTCAATTCACACTCCTTGTCTTTAAAGCTCAATGGCTTAAAGTCTAACATAAACTACTCTATAATCATGGAGGAAGTCATCACAAATATAATTAAAGAATAAGAAAGCATCAATCTAACGTTACAATCCAAACTCTCGTATTGAATTGATGGAAGGATGATGAAATCTTGTATCTTGAAGCCTCCAATGCTCTCCTAAAGCTTCCAAAGTCAAAAGTCCCTTCAAAAACGTCTTTTTGGTGTTTTTATACCATGTAAGAGTAGGCCCAGATGAAATTACATTTTCCTACCCGAAATAGGACAATCACTCTGAGAAAATTACAGAGGCGTGTCGCCCCATGCGAGCGCTTGTGGGAAGTTTAGAGAGCAAGTTATGAAGGACAGTTGCCAATTTCTACTGCTGCACGGTAGTGCAAGTTTTCCAAAGTGTTTCCGTTTTGTCGATTTTTGATATTCAGACTTTGCTTCCGACTCTGGGGCCCCGACCCCAATCCCGACAGCGCAAACCTTGTGTTTTTACTCATACTTCAAAGCTCCAACTTGTTCAATTTAGCGCTCGAATATCTTTTTAACTTGAAATCACTTCCTACAAAGCATAAAACACATAATGAGTGCAATACACTAACATTCAAGCTCAAACACAAGTAAAATACAGTAATTAGAGTGCAAAATTCGACTAAAACACGTGATTCTAGCCTACCATCACGAATCGGGGCAGATCCAAAATTTAAATTATAGGTTCATATTTACTATTTTTATAATTTTAATGAATTTTTACATATAAATTTTAACTCCCCCTCGAAGGTTATGTTCAATTGAACCCCTTATTAATACACTACACAGTCCCTGCTGACGAGCATTGGGTGATAATATAAGTAGTATTGCAACTTTTTGGTATAAACATCTAAAATTTATTGATCTGATTAATTAGATTCGTGTTGTGTAAAGTTATTTAAAAAGAAAAGGTCTCTCTCTAATTAGAAGGCATTTGGTTTATCCCAACACGTCTCTTAGATGATAGTAAAATTTCCTTGCTTATTGCTGAAACTTTCAACTCTCTTCAGGTTTTATTTTTTCCTTTTCCTCTTTTTCTCACCGCGGATCTCCTTCACACAAAGGTAAGGTTAAAATTAAAATCAAAATCAAAATCAAAATTGCTGCGACTTCTAATTATACATTTAATCGTTATATATAACCACCATAGTATCATAAAATCTTCTCCGTCCTTTCTTCGTATAATATTTTATTTTTGTAAATATGAAGCTAGAGCTAATAATACTGTTAATCACTGAACTAAGCCGTTAACCTTGGGATGGCATGTTATGTTCCACACTCGAAAGGTCATTTGGTACGAAAGATAAACAAAAATAATTATACGATAAAAATTTAATACTTTTTCATTTTTTTTTGTTTACTAATCATGGTATAAGTTATATCAGGATTAAAGATAGTACATATGTCAGAAGATGAAATAGTAATCCCAGGATAAAGCAATAAAATTTACCATCCAAAAATTAATACAACAATACCAAACAATTAATAAAAAATAATACTAAAATAACTAATCTCAATATAATTAATTCTAATATAATTTGTGTTCAAGCCAAAGTAACCTCATAGTAACATCCTCTTTTTTATTGGTTCGTTAATTCTCAACTGTCACGTACAAGAAATACTAAATAATAGTGTACCTTGTTGAAGAGCTAGTGATGCAACAATTACAGCAACTTGCAGGACTGTATACTATAGAAAAGCTGACATTATTACCGCTCCTTACCCAAATCCTTGGTAGGATAATTATTTTTCTACTCTTTTTATTTTCTTCAATAGACTCGGAGGGACCACATCTCAAAATATATTCAATCCAATTCCGATATTGACTACTATAATTGTATTCATTTCAAACTTGAAAAATAATTGTAAAATTATAGTTTAAAAAGCAAAGAAGTACCTAGAGGAAAATAAAATGAAAGCTATGTACCACTATTGTAGGCTGTTTTGGCTATGATTTTAAAATTAGTTTATTTTGAAAAATACTTTTGAAAAAATAATTTTGAAAAAAGTACTTTTCGAGCTAAATAATTTATATTTGCTAATTAATTTAAAAAGGTACTACTAAATAGCAATTAGTGTCTAACCAAATTTTTAAATAATATTTTTTCAAAAACTACTTATGCTTCAACTTAAAAATATTTTATCTTCTAAAATTTGGTCAAATATCTTAACTTTCAAAAAATACTTTTGATCCAACAAAGCACTTTTGACCAAAAATAAACACGACCAAATAAGCTATTGTTCTTTAGTGAAGTAGTAGTTGAAACCAACAAAATAATATACTACCTCCATCTCATATGATGTGTCATGTTTCTCTTTACAGTTTACATGTCTTCTAAGAAATATTAATTAAAAAAAGATTTATATTATTCTACCCTTATTTATATCTTACGATATAATCTCTCTTGATTGAATATTTATTTTATTTATGTGTTATTTCTATCTTCAAAAACAATTTTTACTAAGAGTAAAAAAGAAATCAATTTTGTTTTAAACTTTAAAATAATAAATAATTTGAAATAATTATTTTTAATAACTATATTAAATTAACATGAGACGGAGGAATAATAAAAGTATTAAATGAAGAAGAGAAAGAAGAAAGATAATGTAAAAATTTCCATTGACTAGGGGGGTGGTTGGAGAAAAGGGGACCAGACAGCAAGCAAATAGGATTTTTGTAGTGACAAAACATGCTCTGTTACTGTTATTTTAATTACAGATCTACTGATCATTGGTACAGCTGTACGGCAAAGATTACGGCAGACAGTCTTCTGGGAATGCGGCTTCTTCTTACCGGCTGTTAAAACGGCTTTTTTCCCCCCCACATGCCCCCACGCCTCTCCTTACTCAATTACTGTAGAAACTTTTTTTTTTCACTGAACACGGTTAACATTAGTAGGTGTTTGGACATTAAACAAATATGGATAATTTATTGAAAACACCTAATTTTATATATATATATATATATTAAAATATTTATTTTACATGTATAGCAAAGTAGAGGATTGTGAGACGTTTCAAAATATATGAAAGATTTGGAAGTATAGCATGTAATATTTTTAGAATGTTTGATGTATTTCAATATTTAGGTATATAATGAAAGTGAGTTTTATAAATTGGTATATTACATAACTTTCCCAAAAGAATATTAGGTTTAAAAAAATAATTTTTAAATTTATAGTTAAAAAAATATACTTTTAAAATTAAAATTACGTTTAAAACATATATTTCACTTGAAAAAATATTATATAATTTTGTGAGAGAAAAATATTGTTTACTTAACAAATAGGTACAAATTACTTTTTCAAATTTAACATACAACTTTAATTTTTTTTGAAACTTGTCTTCAAAAAATAAATAAAACGTATAACCAACCAACGTTGTGAAATTGATGTTAAAAATAAAAAATGCAATTCGCATGGACAAACAGGTCCGAAGTATTACTTATACTTTCTCCGCTCATTTTTACTTTTCAATAGATTTTTACACTTCTCTCGAAAAATAATAAATAAAATATATTATTTTTACAAAATTACCCATAATAACTATAACATTTCAAAAAGTATTGAGAAATGAAATGAAAGTTAATGAAAATGGTAAAAAAAAAAAATTTATCTTTCTCTTAATTTACTAAATTGACAAGTAAAAGTAAAAATATATTTTTAAAATAGTAGACAAATAAAAATAAACAGAAAGTATAACAAGAACATGATGTGAGCTGTCCAAATCTAAGACATCTCGCTCCTATGGTCCAAATTTACTAATTCATATTTATTTGACACATTCCTTAAGAAATGATAAATAATATGATAATTTTACTATATTACCCCTTTTTATTATTATTGAAAAACTAATTTTGACTATTACGACAAATCCAAAATATTGAAAAATGATAAGGATAAAATATGTATAATGGTAAATGATACATTAATTTTTAAAACTGGACAAGCAAATTTATTTTTAATATATAAGATTAGACAAGTAAGCCTGATGGAGCATTTTCTTTTTCTCCTATTTTCAAAATTAGAGCCTCTTTTCGTGAAAGTGAGTCGAATGAATTTGGGGAAACGAAACCGGCCGAGAGAGAGAAAGTACTAAAGACCCGAGATCACATCAAGTTGCCGTTAAGTTTAACTGACTAAAAATAATTAACAAATTTCGAAGAACGATACTACAGTCAAACTTCTCTTTAACATGTTTGTTTATTCTGAATATTTTTAAATATTATAGTGAAGTGTTATTATATAAAATATATAATATACCATAACATAAAAATTCAGAAAAGAGTGACTTTTATAGTGAAGTGTGTTATTATATAGGGATGCTATTATAGAGGTCCGACGGTACATATATTAAAAAGGACGATTTTACCCAAACATAATAAATTATTATTTTTTTGTCATTTTCTAGTATTTAAAACTTTATTCCTACAAATGGTTTGCCGTCCAAAAACAGGATGGGAGATAGGCCTCATTACATTGATCAAGAAATGGACCAACCTATATAAGAGCAGACCTAATTTTTAGAATCCTCATTTCGGACTGGTTCAGATAAGGTACATCTTTTCCTTCTCAAGGTTTTAGATTTATCCGTCTGCTCGCTTCAGTACAAGTTTTATTCCCCAAATAATTATCTATCTTTTTTTAGCTTCAACTCATCATCTTTTTTTGAAGAATTATACAGCCTGGCAAGTTGATGTTACTTTACCATTGGAGCTTTTACGGTGTTACTCTCATTTCCGATTAAAATTAATTTTTTTAAAACGATAATTATGTAAAATTGTCTACGAAACATAGGTTAGGAGAGCTTGTTTCTTACCAGGATAAATAATGTTGGTGCAGTAAAAATCGCGAAATAAGAATTTAGATACTATGAGTTACTGGTTGAACGAAACAAAGATTTAAGTGTACCAACAAGGGTCGTGGTGGAGTGATAAGTACTCATTCATTCTTAACCAGGAGCATGAAGTCGCCTTTGTTAGGGAGCATTTTATCCCCCAATGTGGGACTTTCTGGCGCAAATCTGGATTAGTTGGGTCCCAATGTGGATACCGGATATCAAGTGTGAGAGGAGAAAAAAAAAGATTTCGGTCTTGAGTGTTCTTTAAGATTTAATCTCAAAAAAAAGAATGAAACAAAAATAGAGTTTAATCATAACATCATGATGATCAGATTTTGGTAATTAATAATTCTAAAAGGAATACTGTCCTCTCCTCCTTTACCTTTTTAGATCTTTCTAACTCTGAAATATCAAAGAGCAATTATTTCATACCATTTGATGCCAAGGGTTGTGACTTTGTGATATTATATTTTTCCCTTTTTATTTTGGACGATCCAAATTTGCTGCCTTTTCAAACAATGCCCATCTCTATGTTGTCCAAACTTTTTGAACTTCTCCTCTCTTGCAAGTTCCTAGTCAATCATATTTTCATAAATTTCAAACAGTTTTTCCCTCATAAACTTGAATTGTGAGGGTATTCTTGTCCATTTGACATTGAAACTAATATAACAATTTAGGTGTATATATACTTGTAATTTTATCATTTACAAAAATTATAATATGACAATGATCTAAATTCTTAACTACTCCATATATACTTTTACAAATAAGATCTTAATTATTTCAAATCTAATGTAAGTGCTTATAAGTGACAATGTTATTATATCGAACATATTCTTCACGATTTATCTAAAAATAAAATTTAAAATTTGAAAATAAAAAAATAAAAAGTTACCAGAATAAAAATTGAACATAGTAATAAAGTAAATCCATTCTCACACTTCAATAAATACATCACGAAAAGAGACATGTTTATACATACACATATGACATAACTCACGATCCAAGGTGTGGTTCAACGTCTAAGGGTATATTTGTAAATTCACAATAACTAATACCCCCCTCAAATTTCTCAAGCATAAGCCGTGGATATCCAAATCTGCCGAATCACTCATGTTATTGTATGGGTCAAATCTAACGTTAGAATATTCTCGCCAAGATAATACTAAGGAGAGAGTTTCGAAATCGTCGTTCGTCGAAATGGCTCAAAGAAGTAGCGAAGTCCGTGGTCGAAGAGTTAACAGGGTCGTAGTTAATGCGTCGACAAGATACGAGGTGGAGGTCGAATATGTTCGGTAGAGCTGTAAGTTTTCAAGATAAGATATTAGAGAGAATATTCGATTAGATATTCTCTATAGTTGTACTTTTAGGGTTTCTTAGAAGCATGTCCCATATATATAAAAAAAAAAAGACAATGATAGGGGCATGTGATATTCATCTGTAAGAACATATTTTGACAAGAATATTCTCTCTCTCTTACTATGATACAAACACCATTTTTTCACTAAGATTTTTGTCTATATTATTCCATACTAAGCTACATCTAGAAATATTATTGTTAACTAAGTTTAACCCATAATTACATAAATTCAATTATTTGAACCAAGAGTCATATTTTTGGTCAAAAAATTTGGCGTCATCTGTAAGGATTTCTTAGTTAAACTTTTAGTTTCTTCGATATCTACAACTAACACGGGTTACTAACGTAAAAAAAAAAACAAGATCTCCTTTCTTTGTGTACAGGAATCCCAACATGGCAGGTAATCGAGAAGAAATGACATGAATAATAAGTGACCTCCCAACCAACCTCATGAATGTCATCAGCGAAAGCTGTGAAACAACAGAGAGGGCGCGACGCCCAGTGGTTTCCCTAGACGAGATGGGTCACCACCCCCTCACTGCAGCATAACAAAATCCTGTGGTAAGGGAGCCTCCACGTCTGTGGAAGAAGAAACATCTCCAGCTGTAAAAAAGCTCCTCGAAGCGTGGCTAACTGACACACTAACTAGCGTCCTCAACAAGCCCGCTCGAGACACGACTGTAGAAAACGCAAGCACTTGCACGATACAACAAGCGGACGAACAATGCAACCAACTCTTTCCTCCAACGACAAGTATTACACATAATATCATTCATAGTGCAGGTGACAACGCCCTCGCAACTATTCTAAGAAGGATGTAAGAAATGGAAAATGAAAACAAGGCGTTCCGGGATCAAATGAAAGAACACCAGGAAAGGGTCGACAAGATATCGGGCACTCCCAAACTGTTGCCGAAGAGGGATGTCGGTCGGTTCGTCGAGCAGCCTTAAAGTGATGATGCAACACCGTATGCCATACCAAAAACCTTTATAATGTCGCCCTATCTCAGGAAATATGCCAGCACAACGGACCCTAAAGATTATGTGACTCATTACGTCACCGTCGTGAAAGGCAACGACCTCACCAAAAAATATGTGCCTTCCATGTTGCTGAAGAAGTTCGACAAAAATCTCATAGGAGGGGCATTAACGTGGTATTCGTAGCTACCAACACGCTCCATAGAAAACTTTGAAGAAATGGTCGTCAACTTCGTAATGGCCCACGTCGGAGCCTAAAAGGCCAAGGCGAGAGTGAACGACATATTTTCTATTAAACAATCTCTAGGACAAGGGTTGAGGGACTTCCTCGCCCGGTTCAACCGACTTTGCCAAACGTGTACGAAGGGATGACGGTCGCAGCTTTTCAGAACGGGTTGAGTAGGGATGGTTCAAGAGCAGCGAGAAAACTGTTGAGTCGGTTTATGAAGTACCCCTAACCACTTGGGACGAAATCGACAAAGCTTATCGTGTTGAGATCCGTGCAGATGAGGACGACCACAACGGGCCAACCCATCGACTCACCTCCGTGCAAGCCGAATCAAGAAAGGATCGAAGAGACAATGCCAAAAGAGATCATCCAATTTCGTGACCTAACAGGGAACGACATCAACCATATATCAGAACGGTTGCCACCCCTCCCCCATCTACGAAGAAGGTCCATCCAAACAAAGGACGGGATTCCTCGGAATGACAGAGGTATGCTCCCATTATTATCTGCTCACAAATTTTGTGTGTCACTGATGGTAGACCATAATCTTGTATTTTAGTCGCTTATTGCACACTAATTCACTATACTTTAATTGTTAGTGTTTTGCACTTATTGTGTATTTTATACTTTGTAGGAGTGATTCCGAGTTATGTAGATATTGTGGAACTAATTCGAGTTATTTAAAGTTTTGAAGTCTGAGTAAAAGCCCGAGGGTTAAGTTGGGATCGAATTCAGAGGTCGAAATCTGAGTATGCATAGAAAAAGAAAAAAAGGAAAAAAACTAACAAATGGGTGATAATTATGCTGCAATCTAACGTGACTAATGAGGAGCTAGTGGGAAAATGCACCATGCAAAAGATTAAAGCTAATATTAGAAGACAAACACAAAGAATTGGGTAAGGAAAGAGATAACTGAGAGTTAGGCAAGAAGCACATTGAAGTGAGCTTTGGATTTACATTGCAAAAGCCATAACGTAAGGTAGCAGAAACAATTACACTAATGTGACGCACTAGGCGACGCATAGTGCGACGCAGCAATGTAATTTTGTGGCAGAAAATTGACATAGTTCAGAGACTGGGTTTTTGTGGTCTGACAAGAAAAAGCACATATGCGACGTGGACGCCGATGCATCGTGCGACGCATGAAAAGCAATAAGTTAGCAAGTTTTTCTATTTCGGCTAGGAAAGGGAGATCTCGTCTAGACCCGACCCTACTTGATATAAATACATGAAAAAACGGTATTTTATGGACCTTTGACACATCTAAGACCTAGGGAGGCTAAAGAGAAGGTGGAGAAGTGAAAGCACAAGGGGTTCATCATTCAATCCTCACTCAAGACAAGAGTTTGGATCGTATTACATTTTTTTTTATATTTGTGATGAATTACTCCATATCTATGGAGTAGTTCTCTTTAGGAATTGATGGTTTTGGTGTATTGATATTTTTGTTGTGGATATTAACTCTAGTTTTTTATGTATTGAATTATTTTGGGTGTTTTAATTGTTGCATCTATATTCACATGTTCATGTAATCGAGAGAGGCATAACTTGTGATGTTTCTGCATTATCCTGTTGCTTGAATTCATTGATTCTTCTTAGTAATGGAAAGAGGCTAGTTGAATTGTTGTTAATCGAAAGAGGTTCTCCTAAAGACCAATCCACTACGAATTCTTGCATATTTTCACCGAGCGTAAATTGATTCATTTTTTGAGGTTGAGACTTAATCGAGAGAGGAGTTTCTACTAAACGTTTGAAATGATAATTGAGTGAATTCGAAAGACTCACTTGAACATTAGAAATGAATTAACTAGAGTTAAATCCTAGACAATTATCTTGCACCTATCCAACCAACCCCTATTTTCTCCTGTTGATATCTTCCTTGCTGCTTTTGTTGGAATGTCATTAGTCAATTAACTCTAGATTATTAGTAAATTTTAGTTTTTAATCACATAGATATCTACTGTTTATTATCTTGGATAACTATTTAGCTACAAACTACGCTAATACCGTTTAACTTCAATCCCTATGGATACGATATTGTACTATACTATCTTTGACTAGCGAGCATATTTAGGTTTGTGTTTTAAGCTTGTCAGTCACCTACAAAGATAGTCAACGCCCTTGAGAAGCTCGGGACAAAAGTGAAGTGGCCGCAAAACCCTAACACCAAAAAATCAGACGCCATCTATGAGTTCCACTAGGAACGAGGGCACAAGACTGAAGATTGCATCGCCCTGAGGCAGGAAGTCATGAATATGTTACGAAAAGGACACCTTAAAGAGCTGTTAAGCGATAGGGGGTGAATGAATTTATCTAGAGGATGCGAGCAGCAGGTGCCGCCTAAGCCACCCTCACTAGCTCGTACCATCAACATGATTGTCACTGGCGACGACATCGCCTCTATCAATAACGTAAATTTCACCACTACCCACAAACTCAAGCGATCTATCACCCGTCGACAGTAGTGATCTCGGCCAAACCCACACCACAATTAGGTAGCGAGGCGGTCGATGCAATAATAAACCCAACGAAGGTCGGGATTGAATACACAGGGAGTTAGAATATGGATTAAGTGTATATCTAGTTTGATTGTATGATTCGTCCTAAATTGATCTTCCACATTCTTGATTTTTGTTCTACTTCTACTTTTTTCTGTTGTATTTCAAGTATAAAATTAAGAGAAAATATTTTTGGTTTTGTTATTTTTTAAATGATAAAAGGATCTAGGTTCGAGACTTCCACCTAGGTGATTACCTAATGTGTTGTAAACTCTAGGGCAAGTTTGATTCGTTGGGGTTGTAATATAGCAATTACACTCGAATACTCATTTTATACCTCTCGGTAGTTTGAGTGATTTTACCTAATTTGGCTTTCTCAAGTCCAAATGGGTATTGCACAAAACAAGTGATAAATGCTCAAGTTGGGTCTTACTATCTCTAGATTGAAACCTTTAATTGGGGCTATCAATTTCTTGAGTTCACCCCAATTTCTTGTTAACCAAGTTTTCCTAGGCTTAGTCTCTCTTTCTCAAGTAGAGACTAAGTCAATTAGGCATGAATCAATGTTTGCAACTATTAATTCTTGAATTCAAGCAAGAACTAGGCTAAATATCACTAACCCATTCAAAAACAAGCCTTAATTCAAACACCAGTTAAATACTCACACTAGGGTTGGGTCATAACCCTAGCTAGAAATTTATCTACTCATGAAAAATACAGAAATTAAAAAATAAATAAAGATAGAATCCATAATAATTAATTATGAGAAGAAAATCTAATGTTTGGAGACAAATATAGTACAAAATTACTTAAAGAAGTAAAGAAAAACGGCTCAGGTGCTCTTACAAAAAAAACATAACCTAAAAATGACAAAAAATCCTATTTATACTAAGCTGAAAATATCTGACGAAATGCCTCTACGGAGGTTGTGCGATCGCATAATTCTGAGTGCGGTCCACACTTTGAGCTTGATTGGTCAACTGGGCCTTCTGTGGTCGCAAAAAATTGGGATGCAGCCGCATTTCATCTAGTTGTGCAGACGCACATTTCTGAGTGCGGCCGCAAACTTGATTGGAACTGGGATCTGGACCTGCTTTTGCGGACCGCACATTTGTGAGTGCGGCCACACACTGGCTTCTGCGGCCGCACAACTTCACTTCAAGGTTCTCTGAGTCTCTTCCTATGCGGTCCGCATATTAGTGAGTACGGCCACACTTTTGCTTTTGCGGCCACACAATAGTGGTGCGGTCCGCACAATTTCTTATACTTCCAAGTTTCTGAACCTCTCTTCTGCGGCCGCACCAAAATTATGCGGGCCTCATACTCTGAAGCTGATTTTGACAGGTTTCCTTCATTGTCTGCGGCCGTACACAGTATTATGCGGTCCGCACTATAAGTACTTTTGCCCTGATTTGGTCCTTGTCTAATTTTGACTCCTTTTTGAGCTGATTTTCACTTCTTTGGCTCGTTTCCCAAATTTTCTGCAAGAAATCTCATTTCATTAATTCTCAGCGATACCTTTAAGCATTTTCGAGCTACAAGCAAAAGAGAACAAATAAGCGGTCAAAATCCCTACTTATCAGGTACGACGAACTCGAAGAAAGTATTATCTTCAACAAGTCAGACACCGACGGTTTGGATTTTCCACAAAATGACGCCCTCGTTATTGCTTTGCGAATTTTAGATACTGATGTTAAACGCTTTATGATAGATGACGGGAGCGACGCGTGCATTATACATCCCGAGTAATTAACCTAATGAAACTCAAGGATAAGATAGTACCGCACTGCATCACGCTAATTGGTTTTAACACTGCAGTTGAACGGACGTCCGGGGAAATTACCCTCCTCGTTTTGGCCAGTAGCGTGAATCTGGAGACAACATTCCACTTCATGGACCAAGATACCGCGTACAACGCCATAGTGGGACGACCATAGATACACCCAATGAAGGCCGTCCCCTTCATTTTATACAAAGTTTTCAAATTCCCGACTCCATGGGGAATATTCAACATACAAGAAGAGCAACGTACGTCCCGGGAATGCTACCGCATTGCTTTTGATAGAAAGGCCACCCAACAAAGGAAGGACAAAGAAAAAGAGGCATATCAATCACTAGGGTCGAGGTTGGGGCATGATCAGATCAGGGAAGGCATCAAAGATACTGACATAGTCGAAGCCGTAGGATCGGCCATAGAAGACCTCGACCCCGTTCAATTATATCCCAACGACCATAGCAAAAAGGCCTATATCGGTTGCAAACTTCAGGAACCAGGTAAATCCAGTTAATTCCTAAAATTTAACGCACATTTATTTTCTTTAGTTATGCATATATGCCAAGCATCCCAAAAGAAATCGCCACGCACAAATTAAACGTCGACCCCTTCCACCTTCCGGTGAGGCAGGTCCGGTGTAAATTCAACTCCGTAATTAATGATGCAGTGCGCGAGGAGGTGGAAAAACTCTTAGAAAATGGTTCCATCAGGGAGTCGAATTACCCTAAGTGGGTCGCCAATGTAGTAATGGTCAAACAAAAGAATGGGAAATAGGGGGTGCATTGACTTCACATATTTGAACAAAGCATGCCCAAAGGACTCGTTCCCGCTGCCCCACATCGACTTACTGATTGACGCAATGACCGGACATGAGCTGCTAAGATTCTATGACGCTTACTCAAGCTATAATCAGATCCTCATGGAAGAGAAAGATCAGGAAAAAACCATGTTCATCATCCACCAAATAACGTACTGTTACAGGGTCATGCCATTCGGACTAAAGAATGCGGGGGCGACTTATCAACGATTAGCAACAGAGATGTTAAAGAATCAGCTCGGTAAAACAACAAAAGTATATATAGACGACATGTTGGTCAAGTCCAAAAGGGGACAAGATCGCATCGATCATCTGAAAGAAACTTTCAACATACTCAGTCGGTACAGAATGAAACTGAATCCAGAGAAGTGTGCGTTCGACGTAGCCTCAAGAAAGTTCCTAGGTTTCCTAGTATCACAGCAAGGGATCGAGTTCAACCCCGACCAAATCAAATCCAACGAGGGGATACCCGAACTCTTGACCACCAAAAAACAGGTCCAAAGGTGACTGGTCGTATTGTCTCCCTATCAAGGTTCATCTCGCGGTTGTCGGATAGGTGCCATAAATTCTTTGGCGTACTTAAGCAGGATAACGACCTCCAATGGACTTCGGAGTGCTTCCAGTCTCTAAGGGAACTAAACACCTACCTATTGTCGCCTTCCTTGATTTAAAAACCAGAGCAGGGGGAGCTTCTCCTCATTTATCTAGTTGTATCCGAGGTAGCCGTACGCACAGTACTAATTCGAGAAAACAAAGGTATACAATCTCCCATCGATGATATTAACAACACACTAGTCGATGCCGACACGAGGTACCCACACCTTGAGAAACTGAATTTGTCCTTAGTCGTAGATTTTCGGAAGCTTAGACCGTATTTCCAATGTCACCCCATCTCGGTCATCACAACTTTCCCCTAAGAAGCATATTACATAAACCCGATCTATCGGGAAGGCTGGCCAAATGGGCCATCGAGCTAAGCGAGCATGATATCAAGTACCAGCCGCGAACAACGATAAATTCATAAGTGCTCGCTAACTTCGTCGCCAATTTCAACGCAAAAATAATGCCTGAAGTCAAAAGGGAAGCCGTCCAAACTTCCCCCCAAACACAAAAACTCTGGTTCCAATACACCGGTGGCGCATCCAACGCATCGGGGTCCAGACTAGGACTAAGACTCAAAGTCCCAACACGCGAAGTTATTCACCAGTCCATAAGGTGCCGGGATATGACTTACAACGAGACCGAGTATGATACTAGCACTCAAGTATGGGGCAAAACGGTTAAAACTACGCTGTGATTCCCAACTCGTAGTCAACCAAGTCACAGGGACTTTCCAAATCAAGGAACAAAGATTGCAAAAATACCAGACCGAAAATCTGCATGCTGCTTCTCTGCTCGACGAATCCCAGCTCGACCAAATTCCACGAGCATAGAACGCAGAGGCAGATGGCCTTGCCAAACTAGCCACATCCACCAAAAGCATCACAACAGGAGACAAAAATATGGTCTATATCCTCAACTCATCGCCAGACCAAGTCGAGGTAAGAACCATTAACTTGACTTGGGACTGGTGCAATTGTATTATTGCATACTTGCACGACGACACACTCCCGGGAGATAAAAAAGAGGCCAGGAAATTGAGGATGCAAGCATCCGGATACAATGTCCTCCACAACGACCTGTACAAAATAACTTACGGCGGCCCTTTAGCAAAGTGCCTGGGCCCAAACAAAACTCGATGCGTCCTTGGAGAAATCCATGAAGGTCATTGCGAAGCTCATTCTAGCAACCGAGCACTGTTCAGATGCCTCATACGGGCGAGAGATTACTGGCCCACCATGAAAAAAGAGGATGCATACTTCGTAATAAGATCCAAGCAATGTCAGAATTATGCCCAGCGATTCACCAAGGGGCGATCACCTACACTCGGTCACCTTACCTTGGCCTTTCAGCAAATGGGGAATGGACATCGTGGGCCCCTTCCCGGCAGGACGAGGTAACGTATGATTCCTTTTGGTTTTAACTAACTATTTCTCTAACTGGGTGGAAGCAGCAGCATTCGCTCAAATACAGGAATAGGAAGCAATCAAATTTATATGGAGAAATATCATATATCGGTTCAGCCTTCCCAAATAAATCAGCTGCGACAACGGACCCCAATTTATGGGAAAGAAAATCGCTGATTTTTTTGAGAGATGGCATATCAAAAGAATACTCTCAAACCCGTACCACCCCACGGGAAATGGACAAGCAGATTCCTCCAACAAATAGATACTAAACAAAATCAAGAAGAATCTTGAGGATGCCAAGAGGTTGGCCGGAAGTATTACCAAAAGTATTGTGGGCCTACCGAACAACTCCAAAAACGAGCAACGGAGAGACACCCTGCTCTTTGGTCTACGAGACTGAGGAGGTAATACCAGTCGAGGCCGGAGAGCCCAGTCTAAGGTACTCCCATAAGAGCGACACAAGCAACGACAAGGCAGAAGGCAAGAACTCGACGAAGTTGGCGAACGAAGAGATATGGCCTATATAGGAATGATCGCCCAAAAACAGCAAGCAAAACGCTATTATAACAAGAAAGCAAAGGTTAGGCTGCTCAAAGTCGAGGACTACATACTAAAAGGTAAAACTCAAACGAGCAAAGATCCCAGGGAAGGAAATCTGGGAACAGATTGGGACGGTCCATACAAAATCATAGCAAAAGCAAATAAATGATCATTTCAACTAGAAACAATGGAAGTAAAGCTACTACCACACAACTTGAATATCAACTACCTCAAATACTTCAACTTCTAATAGAAAAAGTGTCCTCAAAGTCGTACTTTTTTCCCCCTCACTTGGGTTTTGTCCCAATTGGGTTTTCTCAAGGAGGTTTTCAATGAGGCGACGAAGGGAACACTCCAAGTCGAAGTATGCGAAGGCAAGGCCTTGGTTACAATTTCATTGCTTGACCTCTCACTATCCTCCATATCGACCAACGAAGAGATTAGATAACTGGGAGAATGGGATTGGAACGCCAACCAACACCCAAAAATCTGTAAATATCTTCAAGTATGTAACAGATGCAACAATGTCAAGGCAATAAAATTTACACTTACCATCACATTTTTCTCAAGTTCAGGTTATGTTCGACCTTGTTTGAACTAACACCTATCGGCCCTCGTCCATAATTAAATTCAAAATATGTTCGACCTTGTTCGAACTACCACGTGTCAGCCCTCGGCCATAACAAAATACAGGTTATATTCAACCTTGTTCGAACTAACACCTAACGACTCTCGACCATAATTAAATTCAGGTTATGTTCGACCTTGTTCGAACTAACACCTGCCGCCCCTCGGCCATAATTAAATTCAGGTCACGTTCGACCTTGTTCAAACTAACACATATCGTCCCTCGGCCATAACCAAAATGCAGTTTATGTTAGAGGTTGTTCGAACTAACACCTAAAGGCCCTCGACAATAATTAAATTCAGATTATTTTTGACCTTGTTCGATCTAACAGCTGCCGACCCTCGGCCATAATTAAATATAGGTTATGCCCGACCTTGTTCGAGATAACACCTATTGTCCCTCAGCCATAACTAAATCCAAGTTATGTTAGACCTTGTCCGAACTAACACCTACCAACCCTCGACATAATTAACTTCAGATTACTTTCGACCTCGCTCGAACTAATACCTACTGGCCCTCGACTGCAACTTAAACAAAAAGTTATGATCGACTTCGTTCGAACAAACATCAATCGTCCCTCGGTCGCAATCTAACAAAAGGTCACTACCAAACAAGTTGACGACCTCGGCCATGTTCCAACTCGCAAATAACAGAAGAAAAAACATATGTGTAGAAAACAAACCACAGGAAAAAAGCAGGTGCAGAGAAGAAATTTGGCATTTCATACTTAAAACATTTTTACAAAGGCTCATGAAGACGAAAATACACAAAAGTTTACAAAAATGAGAATAAGAAAAAACTACTGATCACCACCATCGTGATCTCCTACTCTTTCACAGCGGGCCACAGGTGCCCTCGCTATCTTGATCCCCTTCTCCACCATCGCCTTCGCCCTCCGGATATGCGGTACCGTACCAGGCGGCCTCCTCAAGTCTATACACCTTCATCATCACCTTCGCCGACCTCAGGCGTAGGAGGATCATACCCACAAGCAAGTTGAGCTTCGTGGACCTTCAAACGAACACCTTTAAGGGCTTCATCATAAACAGACCCTTCCGCATGCAAATCTCGAAAGATATTTGACTGAGCCTAGGTGTGAATCCACTCATCATATAAATCCCGAGGGACGTAGGGAATATCCGAAGTACGGGAGGAGGGAGACTGTGCCAGAAGTTGGGCCTTCTCAACCTCCAAAGCAGTTACTCGATCATGGAGAACAAAGGACTCTCTTTCCAACTCCATGATCTTTTCATCAAACCGTTCTTACTTGAGCCTGGATGTAGTTAGGTCGTTCTCCCACTCATAACGGAGAGTTCGAATCACCATCTCAATGTACTCAGCCTTATTTTGAGACTCCGGTCGCTGCGCCTTCACCAACTCTTCCACTTTCTCGGTGACTTCACCATTAAAGACCTCCATCTGAAGCCGGCATTCCTCCAATTGCCTGGAAACTCGACCACTTGTGTCTGAAGGTTGTCGCACTAGGCCTCTATGGCTCTTCTAACCTCAAGATCCTCTTCCCTACTCCTCAACGTCCCTCAAAGACACTACACTTCTCGATGACTCTCACCAGCTTGTCATCCTTCTCCTTCAATTCATCACGGAGGGCCTGCAAATTGCCGCCCTCACCAAACCGCCTGCGAAACTCCAGGTACTTCGCGGTACTCGAAATATTTTTTTTTCAACCTCCCAAATATTTCCCTATGGTTCTCCTCCCTCTTAACACTTTCAATCTCTAAAATCATAGTCTGCAAAAAGAAAAAGAAGGAAGCATAAATGAAAATGCCCCTGCTAACAAAGGCGAAAAAGAGAAGGACAAAACATTAAATACTCATCCTAAGAGCAAGACCGGCTATGCTCCTCGACAAGGTGACATCGTCCAATTCTTTGAGTGTCTCACCCTCTATTTAGAAGCAAAGAGGACCGAGGGTAGGAACTACATTCTCCATATTCTTCAGCAAATCACGATCCATAGGGATCACAATGGTCCTTGTAGACCCCTAAAGCCTTACCTCAAGCTGGGTAAACCCTTCCTCCATCACCTTCAGGTCACTAGCATCAACGCCGGAATCCGTATCATACCCTTCTTCAGCAACTCCTTTGCCTATCCCATCGACCGACAAAGAAGTATCATCAGTTGACCGCGAAGTCGATGGCTCCTCTTGCCGCGAAGTGTCAAAAGCTCCAGTGCCCGGCCCTTCGGCCTCCATCATCGTAGAAGGGAGATACATAACCACGTCGGCCTACAGCGACCTCAGAATATCAGATACTGGCCCGACGTCTTCTTCGATGATAATGGTTGCGTTTCGCGCAACGTAACATCACTTTTTCATTAAGTTAACTTCCCAGGCGGTCCCATCGCCAGTATCTACAAACCTTCTCCTACGAGGCATCAAATCTTCCTCACCAGGTACAAGCTCCTCCTCATCTTCGTCTATAAAATGGTATAGCAAAGGGGCCGAGGTGCCCACGACCGAGGAAGGATCAGGACAAGGCGCACCATCAGGGGCACGAGCAGAGGCAACCGCGACTGAAGAAAAAACAAGGACACGAGCCGTGGTGGACACACTCGAGGAAGGGGCGAAAGCCGAGGCCTCATTGTTTTTCCTCATTCTGAACGCAGGCAATGGAGCTCTCGACCTCCTCGAGGACCCTCTAAAATTAAGGGAAGTGCAAAGGGAAAAGAAAGTCAACCAAAGTAAACCACAAAAGAGAGATAACTAAGGGGTTTGGTTTGAATACGGCTTATGCCGGGATAAGTTATGCTGGGATTAGTTATGCTGGTATTATTTTTTATCCACTATTTTGTATGTTGTATTAAAAATGATAATTGCATAATTTCTAAGAAGAAGGTATAAGTTACTCTGGCACTAATTACCCTACTCTCTACAAGGTATAAGTTATACCGGTATTAATTTTAATCCCGGGATAACTTATACCAAGTTTGCTAACCAAACAAAGTATTAAGGTGGTATTAAATTTTTATACTAGCACTATACCTTCTTATAACTCATACCAAACGACCCCTAAGAGGCCAAAGCGAGAACAACTTACCAGTCGAAGAGAGATGGGGGCCAAACCTTTTGAAGAAGCCTGACCACTTGCGTATCCTCACGGTGTGAGTAAGGAGCCGACTCACCCAGTCGGAAATATCGTCGACTAAAGGCGGAGGCGAACACGTAACTGCACAAGAACAGATAGGATATTAGAATCACGACCAAAAATGAAGGAAAAATTTGATACCTACAAACAAAAAGGCGTGTATTTACGAGTACAATTCCAAGCCTTTAGGAAACCATCGGCGTTGGCCACCACATCCTCAGTTCTAACGAAGAAAGGGTTGAGCCAGAATTGGCGGTTAGCCTTGTCGCCATCTTCACCACCAAGCATTTACCTCCTCGGTGGCGAAGATTCAACATCGTCCCCTATAAAAGCTGGGGGCAAATAGGTGTGTAAGTGTCGAAGTGTGCGCTCGACCCCAGCCAAATCCGCAAATTTGTTGAGCATCCTTATAAGTTTGTAGACATATTGCGCGAGCTGAGCCGGGCAAACGCCGTAGAAGCGACAAAATTCCTCCGACAGCGGAAGGAGAGGAAGAGTGTAGCCAACGTGAAAGGGGTAGGCGTAGAAGACACAATACCCATAATGGTGGACCTGCACCGTATCCCACCTGGCGGGGATCAACTCAAAGTGATTAGGAAGGCCATATTTAGCCTTAAGCTCCAACAAATCAACCTCCTTCATCGCCAATATAAAGGTTCCGGGCTCGGCTTCAGGCAATTACGAGAAATCAGACCTGGTATCGGGGTTATGAGGAACTATCTCCTCCACCATAAGGAAGCTTCCGTCCTCGGCGGCAGTGGGAACGTTCTCCACATGAGGGGGAAACACTATTGCTATAGGGACTGCATCACTTCCCTTGATAGGATCAGAAGGGTATGTTAGACATATTTTCAACGAAAGAGAGAGATATACTAAACAACGAAGGATTAAAAACGACGACACTGGAACAAAGGGGAAAAATGCACAACAACGGGAGAGGAGGACGAGGATATAGGGTTTCGATATAGGAACCATGTGAACTTTGAAATTACACGCTCACATCCCTATTTATAAGGATTCAGGCATCAGAACCGGGAAATCGACTCATTATTACTTGGCACCGAAACCGAAGCGGCAGGTCCAATCAGGAGTCCCACACAAAACGAAGCAGCACATCGGGAATACGCGCCATGATGACGCATGACATCGTGACGTCAACCTGATTCGTGGACAACATAAACTCCAATAAACCGACTCTAAAACGAAGCGTTCGAAGTTCTCAACTCACAAAGGACCACATTTCCAGTTTGAACAATCATCACGACCCGTTCAGCCCCCTAACCGATTCGACCACAATGAACAGAATCTGCTCATCAAGCCTTCGTGAGGCCGACCTTAATAAGCGGATGGACTAACTGTATGGGTCAAAATCTAGCGTTAGAATATTCTTGCCAAGATAATACTAAGGAGAGAGTTCCCAAGTCGTCGTTCGTCGAAATGGCCGAAAGAAGCAACGAAGTCCGTGGTGAAAGAGTCAACAAGGGCCATAGTCAATGCGCCGATAAGAGACGATGTCGAGGTCGAATACGTTCGGTAGAGCTGTAACAACTAGTTTTCAAGGTAGGATATTAGAGAGAATGTTCTATTGGATATACTATGTACTTGCACTTTTAGAGTTTCTTAGAAGCATGTCCCATATATATATATAGAAGAGGGAGACAATGATAGGGGCATGTGATATTCATATGTAAGAACACATTTTGACAAGAGGATTATCTCTCTCTTACTAAGATACAAACACCACCTTTTCACTAAAATTTTTGTCTATAGTATTCCATACTTATCCATCAGATCCGAGAATAACTCGAACTTTCAAGGATTTGTTTGTCACTCATCATTGTTAGAAGGAACAACTATCTAGTTCATCATTTATTGGGTGAATCATTCCTCCAATTTACTTAAATGCCATTTATTGTTATTCATTCCTATAAAATGTTATACATTATTACTCATGCCTTTTGAAATAGTTATTGCATATTGTTATCAATATTTGACCAAGTCTATCTGACGTTCATCGCAACCTTGAAAGCTATATTCGGAAATATTGTTGTTAACTAAGTTTAACCCATAATTACAAAAATTTAATTATTTGAAGAAGAGTTATATTTTTGGTCAAACAGTTATGATCTTCTAGATCCCGGATCTTCCCGTTCCGTTGCCTGACCTAGCAAAGAGAAACTAGCATCAGTAAAAGCACAAGTTCGTATTAAATGGCGAAACTAGCCTCACTAAAATTACTTAAGACTTAAGAATAGTCGCATCGTTTAAGTAGTCATTTATTAAATGGATACATAGATATAGATGGCGTGTCTCTCAAGCCCGGCATAAGCGCCAGTACCTCTGCGTGTGCAAGAGAGAGAGAGAGAGAGACACTGACATTAGACAGAGACAGAGACAGAGACAAACAAAAGAGAGAAGAGAAGAGGGGACTGTATCTATATGTATCTATATAGTCCTTGTTTACAAAAAGCAGCTCATATATCCAACAAACTCCACTTTCCATTTTTCACTACAATTTTGTGACTGCTCTTTGCTCCCTTCTCTCTCTGTAAGCCTTCTCTGTTCTCTAGTCTCTACTCATCCACACTCCTTTTTCTGCTTCTGCATTTCATCTCTGTGTTTTTTTTTGTGTGTGCGTGTGTGTGTATTTTTGATTTATTGGAGTTACCATTGGAAAATAAATCAGATTATTTTTACTTGGGGTTTTCTTGTCTTGTTGAGTTTTCAAAATGGAAGGAAAAAGAACTACTAGAAATCTAGAAAAATAAGACTTCCCGTATGTGCATTGTTTCAAGAATGGGTGAAGAGGGAAAATGAAGGAGCTTTTTGTAGTTTATTCTTCACTTAACTTCTCTCATTATTAATACCCTGTTTGCTGCATTCTTGGTGTTTATTGAGCTTTTGTATTTTGGTTTATATCTTTGCTTAGTGTTTTTCTTTTTCAGTGCAAAATTGGAAAGTTGAAGAAAATGAGTGGGGATCAACACATGGATATGCATTACATGAACAATATGGGGTTTCCTTACAATGTTCCAGAGACTTTCACAGGCTTCTTGAATGGTGTTTCACACACCCCTATGCATTATCATAATAACCCTCTACACATTCAAGATCAGGTAAATTTTTTAACTTTATAAGTAACTTTCTTTCTCGCCGTTGATTTTCTACTGTTTCAGCTTATAAATTGTGACAAGGGAGTAATGCAGCAGTAGAAGTAGCCCCCAATTCAATATATAGGCTCTAATATGCATATTTAGGCTTTTGGTGCTGGAAATAATAGCCTGTTTTATGTTCACTTCCTCTAATAGACTCTTAGGCTGTGAGACTAACCATTTGTTTGACTTTATCGTGACAAAAAATAAGTTTGAAACTTTACTGAATCAAAGGGTAAAGTTTAGAGACAATGTGTGAAATTGATACATTCTTGTTAGTTTATCTAAAAAATTGCAGCATTTTGAAAGCTGACATTAAATTTCGGAATCTTATGTCCAGGAAAATGCATACTGGTGTATGAATATGAGTTATTGTAAATATGGGTACTCCAATCTTGGGAGTACTTCTTACCATTCTTATGAGACTGGCAGCAACCACCATGTATCAAGACCGGATCTCTCAGAGAGGCCTTGGGAGTATCCTATACCTATAAATGTTGGCGAAGGTGTATCGACTGATGTAATATACGAGGAAAATACAGTCTACGATGAGGATACTGGCACGGAGGAATGTGAGTCTCCACCTCTTTTATGTGAAAATTTAATGCTTAGTCTATATGCATTTAGTTTTTTCTTTCCCTAACTAGGGGCATTAGATGCAAAATTACTCAATTTGCCTTTAATAGTAGTAGTTTTTTTTCCCTTTACATTTAGTGGACACTAACAATTCTTTATACTTTTTCTCCTTTCCCTTTGTGAGATAGATCTAGGATCACTAATTTGCTTTACTGGTCAAGTTTCATAAACAACCCTTCTTTTTACCAATAAATGATATTTTGTAGACCCTATTACTTTTTTGTTGAAGTTTCAGTATGCCATATAAACGGATACTTCTGCAAGTTATGTGTTACTATTTAAATACTTATAACGTACTGCGATTTTACAGAGTGTAACATATATTTCACAATTCATCAGGTGATCTACCCCATCAAGATGATTCTAACCACCAGGTATATTGCTTTTTTCCAATAGAAGAGTTTGCTCCACTCTTTCATTGTGCTTTTGGCAACTTTTTGGATTTGATAAATCAATTTATTTATTTATCTGTGTTTAAAATGCTGCTGCCCATTCTTAGCTTGTGGTTATTTCTCACAGCCTGTCTCTAGTTCTCTGAACTGCTGGATAAAATGATTTCTTGGAATGAAGGATGTTGTTCCGTTTACCTTATCATGTCCTGTATACATACTTTACGCTAAACACTTGCGTAGAAAACATGAAGTTAAGAAGTTGTGCATTCCCCTGCATTTACCGACGTCAATCCAATACATCAACCAAAAAGACAGGCAGTGTTTGTCATCATAAAATATCAGTCTTTGACTTTTGCTTTCTCTCACCCTTCTTCTTGAACCTTGAGAATATATAGAAAAGAAAAAAAGACAGACAATGGAACCTTCGCTAGAAGACCAATAATATATATATAATATATATATATGGATCTCCTAATTCACCCACTCTGCTAATGAACTATCTCTCAAATTTCTATCAGTTTATTAAGCAGCTGAAATCATAATATCCATGATTCTCTTGTTCTTCAAAGTGTGTTCAGTGTAATAGTCGCCATCATCTTGAGTTAGTTTATGAGTGACTAGATTAACATGGTACTGACTTGTAGCATGCTAATTTCACCTTTCTTTCCTTTTGGTAACGTTTGCAGGAAATTTTGGAAGATGATATTGACCCTGACAACATGACCTATGAGGTATGTAACCCTGTTACTCCCATCTCCTCTAACTTGTTTGAATTTTATCTTTGGTCATGTTTGTCAAGTGAGCTTGATTTGCAGTTCATTGTTGGGTTTTACAATCAATCTATACCGTCGTTTGAATACCATGTCCAAGTTGTATTGTTTATTTGAGGAGAACTGATCAATGGAGTGAGGAGGCTTATAATACAGAAAGCTGCAGTTACCATATGGGACGCTGCCTTACAATGTCAAATTATTGAAGGATGTCCAAGTTTTCATCTCTCATACTTGTGCATAAAGCTAATCCAAGAGTCCAAGGCAAATTACAGGGAAAACCTTTTTCCTCTAGGAGCGACTGAGTCATGTATTTTAAGTTGACTTACTATGTGAAATTAAGGAGTTACTGAAACTCATTCCTCTATCTAGAGTTTCTATTTACCGATCACATCTAAAGAGCGAGAATTGAAATGCTAAGATAAGCTGTCCGTTGTTGGGATTGGCACCTATAAAGTGAACCTACACCTATTGCAGGTGTTGTGTGGTTAAAATGATCGCCGCTAAGAATGAGCACTATCACAGTGCCCTCTTCGGCTCCTAAAGGAATGTTATGGTGCTTCAGATATGGGTTGTGGTATGGGTGGTAGCGTTATTTTAGGGACCACTTGTTCATGGTTGTGCTGATTGCTTGTAAACTATCTGTAGTTATCGTTTCGAAGATATATTTTCAATTACTTAAATGTCTGTCTTAGAATGGAATAAGTTGACAGAAAAAAGGAATAATGGGAATATCTTCTATGTCATTGTATTGTCATTTAATTATCTTCTGCATGTCTGTCCTATTTATCATTTAATTCTTTTTAATTTCAGTGGATTTCTTTTTCTTACTTATAGTAAAAAATAACGTTGTGTACAGAGTGAGGTAAGCTAATCAGGCTCATCGCCTAGCTTAATAACCAGCTTGCCGAATGCAAATCCTCCACTCCTCCTTCCCTAAACAAAAGTAAAGACGGAACATATGGGAGAGGCCGAGAGAAGAAAGGACCTGCAGGAAAAAAGAGATATGCACCGAACAAAAGAGCTGTTAATTCTCGCAATAAAGCTATTCAGCAGGCACACTAATATATCTTCCTGTTATGACTTGTTTATCAGCTGAAGGTCCACAAATATGGGAATGGTGGTTCCTACTTTTTATGATGACAACTTCTTCACTTTGATCCAAATAGTACCCGTCTTTCAGAGTGTCTACACCTTCATTTTATCCAACAAAAGAAAAAAAAATTCTTCTTCTTGATAAAAGATGTTAGACTTTAATGTACCATCCTATACTTGAATGCAATTATGAAATTACATCTGCGTTTTGTGTTATATACTATGGCTGCAAAGGTTGAAGAAAGCTGCTGAATGGTAGCCCGAGGTGCAACATAGCCTGAGGTGCAACATACAGCATTATCCTTTTGATATTAATTGGCTTAAAAATCTATGTTTTTATTCTTGATCTTCGTCGATGATATGGATCTCATTAGTCAGTCACCCGTTATGTGAAAATAATGAATATTAATGCAAATTTCTACCAACTCCTCCTTAAGCACTGAAATCCTAATATTTGTTCATCCTCTTATTCTTAGGATATATGCTGTATAACTGGTTCCCTCATCTTATCTTGTGAATAGCTGAACCAATTTCATAGATTAGTTTTCTCCTGATTGTTTTACTGAATTTCTGCTTTAATGTTGCAGGAGTTACTTGATTTAGGTGAAACAGTTGGAACTCAAAGTCGAGGACTTCCAGAGGAGCTTATTAATTTGCTTCCTACAACCAAATACAAGTCTAACAGCATCTTTTCCAGGAAAAAATCAGAAGAGAGGTAATTTTTACACCAGCACCTTTTTGGACCATTGATCTTAAAAGGTGAAACTTCCCTTTCTATAGTAACCTTTCACTGTAGATTGAATGCTTTCATCAAATTAAACATCTTATTTTAGCTACATATTCAAAAATGATCATTACTTCCTAGCAGTCTCAAGAGAGATGGCTTGCAGTTCTGGCACAGAGTTAGATAGTTTTTAACTGTGGCAAAGCATTGATAGAAGATAGTAATTGTTTTGGGGCTTGAGCTAAGATTTTGTTTCCACCCATTTTCCCTTATATAACACAGCAAAACCGTATCTGAGTGAGGGACTGAATTTATTCAAGTAATACGAGCCTTGGAGCAACGGTCAAATTGTCTCCGTCTGACCTATAGGTCACGGGTTGAGTAGCTACTGCCTACATCACACGCCCTTAGGTTGCGACCCTTTTTATTTCTATTGAGCTCGAGCTCATCCTTGATGAATAATCTGCCTTCCACTTCGCCCCCCATCCTCCGAATGTTAATAAGCGTATACAGAAGAGAACTCCAAAAATATTGAAGGGGAAAGTTTGGAAGAAGTGATGTCATTTTAATTGCATAGATTTGCAGGTTGTTTGTTTAGTTACTCCAATTGTTTGAATATGCCATAGAAGTAGGTCTGTTTGAACCGCAGAAACTAGTTTGGCCTCTGGGAAGATTACCATTTGATGGATTAATGATAGTCCAACAAATGAGTTTGACGAGGAAACATCATATAAGGTTCAAAATTTAAGTTATTTGGTTACTTAATCCGACTAGCTTAGTGTCCATTTTGTGCCAAAATAGAGGGATCTACTTGAGGTTTTTAGTATAACCATGCTTCAAATTTCCTTTTCACCTCAGTACTTGTGTAAAAATATTCAGTTTTGTGATCACCAGGGCACATCTTACATGGATTTCGGTAGTTCCATAAATTCTTAGTCAAAGGATGTTATGTTAGCTTCATAAAATTTCTACTGATCAAATCTTAGAGTTGTTACCTTCATCTTTTTTGGCTGATCAAATCCTTTATCTTTCACCTCAAAGATTAAATTATGATTTATTCATGCAAGCTAGATGTGTCATCTGTCAAATGAGGTACAGACGAGGGGATCGGCAGATAAATTTGCCATGCAAGCACATGTACCACACGGAATGCGGCTCCAAATGGCTAAGCATCAATAAGGTATGAAAGTAATAACTAACTATTCTGGCCTCTATGCATCAGAAGTTTACGTTGCATTCGCATTCCATGAAATCTGACACTAAACTCACTTCGATTTGTCAGACATGCCCCATTTGCAACAAAGAGGTAATCCTTGAAGAATAAAGGCATTGAGTTATAAAATGGTCTATAACAGGGTTCAGTTTTAGAAGATTTGGTTCAATGGCTTTACTATCTTCTTCTTCCACTGCCCACTAACATAGAGTAACATGTTATCGCTTTTCTTAGATCGCAGGAAAAAGTAATTAAATAGACGCTTATATGTTCACAGCCTTATGTTTTTTTAGGGGAAGTTTGAATATACAACTCTTCTTCCTCCTGACTAAATTCCTCTATTCTTTCTCCATTGTGCTGTGTGTAATTTTTCAATTGTTAAGTTGCTTTATGGTTCAAGATTTAATTTTTATTAAAATTCTGGTTGATTGTCAAATTTCTCATTGGAACTAGGTATATGCAAACGAGAAAAATATACCACTCTTCAATTTGAACACTACTATCAGAAAATCATCAAAACCTTAACTTAAATGAAGTAAGTAAACCAACTAGTTTTTCTCTCATTAATCATATACCTGTGGCTTCAACCACATTTATTTCCGGGAATAGTAGTATGTCCTTTTCGTGCAGGATTTCCGGGATTTTTCTTCACAAGGATTGTGTCAGTGCATGTTAGCTTCATTTACCTAATACCCCTGGCTTCGGAGTCCGGAACCCAATTATGGACAAGTGTGACGCTAGTAGGTGTAAAAAAAAAAGTGACTAAAATATATATAACGCGGTAATTAACCGTGCTATACATTAACGGTCAAATGGGGAGCATCACCCTCGGATCTTATATTTTCAAGGATAATATTTCACGTCAACAGGGTCTCGATAGGAAAACTTTGTATGGCCTCCAAGTTTGATAATTTGAACATGTTGATTTTTAACTGCAATCCCCAAGTATGGGGTTGATCGTTCGAGGTGTACTTGTACTTGGCCCTTGAGCGAGCCAGTTTTCACGAGAAATCTTAAGTGTCACTTGTATTTTCATTAAGGCACAAGATGTCTAGTAATGAAAAGTACTTTTTTCAATAGTTCGTACGTGCATACATGTTTTTTCCATTAGGGCTCGAGTAATCTAAACGGACACGGTTCATTCGACTGTTTGGCCCATTACAAAGTTTTTCTATCGAGACCCGCGCTATGCATGTATAAAGCATGAAATAACGGCGCTTTACTTAACGGCTATAACACTGTTAATGTAGCGTGATTTATTATTGCGTTATACATAATTTGGTACCTCTTTGTTTTTTTCACCTATTAACGACACACTTGTCCAAAAATCCAATAATTGAGTTCCGGACTCTTAGGCTTCGGGTAGGAAATAGAGAGATATTGTACATTTTGTTGTTGTTGTCAAGTTCTTGTAATTAAGGTTCTAGAGATAGTACGAAATCTAGGTCCAAGTGAATTACACATTTATATTATCAACCAACGTAAAACTTGAAGACAGTTCTGATGGTAAAATAAAAAATAAAAAATTAAAAGTGATGATCGTAAACTAGAATATTGATATCCATGTTAATACTGGAAGTGGTGAGTCGTTTCTGCGTATTTGGCAAAAGTTTATTTGCACAAACACATGCAATACCCACAACGTTTGTCAGCATAAAAATAGTTATTATATATATAAAGTAGGGAAAAAATCAGATATAGCTTAACGCCCTTAAAATTTTTGAAAAATTCTAACATAATATGCTGGAGTTCAAGTTATTTACATATGAAATTCTAACATAATGTGCTAGAATTTCATAGTTGTGTTGGAGTTTCAACATAATATGCTGGAAGTTTTAAATTTATACGCAGAAGGCCGGGAGCTCCATAATCCAACATATTATTTTAGAACTTTCCGTATTTCACTTGGGTAGTTTTGTCCAGATTTTATCTTGGGATAAAATAATAGTGATTATTTTTTAATAACTTTGCCAGCGTTGACTATTTTTTAATTATCAGTTTAAAACTGGCTAGCCCATACTATTTTCAAGCCCAAACTTCCTATCACCAAAGGAGAAGAAATCCTGATTTAGTGGTTTACTGTAAAAATATATACTATATATTATTTTCACTGTAAAGCACAACAATGAACCGCGACGAACCCTAGACAGTCCGAGCCCATGATGTCTAAATTTTGGATTTGGCACCACTGCGGACAAATACGGGAGATTTGATTTTTTAAGTTCTTTATAAATGTTATTTAGTTAGATGACACTTTTCACATCGATAAAAAGTTACTGTAAATGAACATGGGAGATCTTTTCCTTGACAACAAAACTAACTAATTATCAATCCTATCCTTTGACTTGTCAGGCAACAATTGACTAATCCCTATTTGGTTTTGGTTGATTTTCAAGATGAATATTGCCGCAAGTAGGGGTGTACAAAGAAGATCGATATATCACATCAAATCGATAATTAAAGTCAAATCGAAAAAAAATATGATGTAGTTTGGTATTGAAAAATAAAATCCCGCCATAATTGGTTTGGTTTGGTTTGATTTTAACTAAAAAAAGTCAAATTGAAACCAAACCAATAGTATATTATATAATTTTAAAAAATATTTTATACATATAAATATTTATTGTAATGTAATTTATCAATATTTCTTAAACTTTTTCACATTTTTATCTTTTAACGTATTATTTCAAGTTTAGACTTAACATTCTTGGATGATAAATAAATTTCTTAGCCCATAAATATAGTAACTCAAACAAAGTTCAAATCAAAACTAATGCTAACAAAGGAAATTTAATTCAACATTAGGAATGACGATATTGTTGGATAATATGCATAACTTATTTTATCTTTTTCTTTAGTGCTTAGTTATGTAATTAATATTAGTACTTATTACCTAGCTATATTAATTTTAGCATGATCTATATAGTATTTTGAGATTATACTAATTTTCATTATGACTTATTAATTAGCAATATTTATTTTATATAATTATATTATTTTATCTTTGCTATTGAATATTTTAGTATAATGCTACGAATTATCTCATATTATCGTGTTAGTTTATTGGAAAACACATTGTATAGCTGTATTTTACTAGGACCCAAGAAATATTTGGAGCACAAGTTATATATTTTATGGTAAAAATTGCACGGGGCACCCTATTTGGTCGCTCCCATTTAACCTATACCCGCTTTTTAAAAAATTTTTAACTTGTACCCACTTTTTAAATAACTTCAGCTCCCCTTTCCCTCGCTGAGCTGAAGTTCATCAGTTAAGCTGAAGTTCGCCAATTATAAAGACAAAACTTCAGCATACGGGGCTGAAGTTCCCCAGTTACAAAGATAAAAATTCAGCTCTAGAGCTAAAGTTTCCCAGTTACAAACTTCAGCTCTAGAGCTGAAGTTTTGTCTTTGTAAACTGGGGAACTTCAGCCCCGTATGCTGAAGTTGTTATCTTTATAACTTGGGAACTTCAGCCCCGTCTGCTGAAGTTCCCCATTTACAAAAGACAAAACTTCAGCCCGTATGTTGAAGTTTTTGTCTTTATAACTGGGGAACTTCAGCATACGGGCTTGAAGTTCCCCATTTACAAAGACAAAAACTTCAGCTCCCCATTTACTAGAGCTGAAGTTCGCAAGCTACTTCAGGCCCGTCTAGAATGTTGAAGTTTTGCATGATTGCCTTTGTTATTTCAGCCCCGCATGCTGAAGTTATACGCAAAAGCGGGTACGGATGTAATTTTTTTTTACAAAGCGGGTATAAGTTAAAACGTGGCACAAAAAGTGGGTACGGATACAAAAGCCCCTATTTTATGCTATGAAGACTTTACTGGAAAAAAAGCCCGAAGACGCAAAAAATCGAAAAAAATGAGATTGAAAAACCCGACTTTATTGATTTGGTTTATAAATTTAAAAACTCGACACTATTGATTTGATTTGATAATTGAAAAATCTGCGCAAGCTCCTAAAGATAAAATTAGATAAAATTAAATAAGTACTATAATAGTTATCAAAGTAATTAATGAACTTAAGACCTAAAGAAAAAGAAGTTGTCTCTTTCAGTTCAGCACCTGTGTGCATTGAGAGGTCTATTTTTACCACTCTAAACTGTCGGGATGATAAAGACAGTTGCCATCCTCTCCCCATCCATCTACTTGTTGAGCCTTTCATTATATTTTGGCAGACTCTTTTTGTCCTTAAATTAATTTTTTTTTAAAAAAAGTGGTCTTATTATTTGGTCACTTTATCTCACATTGCACACACATTTCAGTCTCCCACCACAGCCTAGTACCTTCAAGAATAAGAATATACAGTTAGGCACTTTTCTTTTCAATCATAATTTTGTTTATTAAACAACCAATCATAATTTCTTTTTTGTGGTAGCTTTAAAGTTAGGACATTCAAAGTTCAGATACTAGAATTCATTCGCACAAATATAATGCTACCCGTGTAAAAGACAGTCCAGTATATAAAGTATTCAATGTTCATACAAAAATCGCACTGCTAAAAATGTAACAGAAATTAATAATTATTTTCATAATTCGATTATATGACTTATAAATCACAGGATACTACGGTATAACTCATAATATTTCGTCCATCTTTTCAAACAGGATTAGAAAAAGGTTTGAAGTCAGTTTGTCCAATGACAACAATGTTCTTTTTGTCTGTGTGTGATTATGTCCCTATATTTATTGACCACGTATTGTTCTCTTAGTGAAAGATTAGGCATGTTTCTTTCAGTTGTCCTCTTCTTCTCCTTATA
This sequence comes from Nicotiana paniculata, assembly GCA_005239505.1. Taxonomy (NCBI): domain Eukaryota; kingdom Viridiplantae; phylum Streptophyta; class Magnoliopsida; order Solanales; family Solanaceae; genus Nicotiana; species Nicotiana paniculata. The sequence goes on from ML309386.1 coordinate 63,984, forward strand.
TTCTTGTATCAATTACGACCCTCCTTTTCTCTTTCCCCTTCTCCCTCCATCTCGATGTAATTCGCATAATCTTCTTCTTCTTCTTCTTTTTTTTTTTTTTTACTTTTTTTTAACCATCTAATATTCGAAACACATTTAATTAATCTGACGTGTTGTGTCGCAAAAATAAAACCCATTAAAAGAGATGTGCGCGGTATCATGGATATATTTTCCCATTTTCTAGCTTGAATCTGAGACGTGTGATTAAGAGTGCAGATATCTCATTTATATCACCACATTCCTTCATAAACAACTCGCATACACCTTATCCTATGATGTGTCACGGGACAGATTCGCCGAAATATTTTACTAGTTATGTATAAGAAAAATAAAAATATTAGGGATAAATATATAAAATGATACCTCTTACAACTACAGTAAGTTATTTATTTATTTATTTCTTAAAATTGTGACACCGCTTATGAAAAATTCCGCGTACGCCACTGCTCGCACATGCTCGAACTTTCCAGTGAAAAATAATTAGAGCAAAAATTGGGACACGTAGAATGTGGTTAGGACTATCCAATCAGTCCATTTCTTCTTGAGAAGCCCTACACTGTCTTGTATGTGCCCCATTGTGCACTGTTGCTCTATGTATTCCAACCCCTTACAGGAGTCTGTGGAAGGAATATTAATAGAGCTTGAGTTTCTGCGAGTTGCTCTATTTTTTTTATTTTTCGTACTATTGCTTTATATCAACTACGTGCACATTATGATATTACATTTATTTCTAGTCCAATCGTTAGGAGTCTTTTATTCTTACAGAGACAACAACTTCTAGTGCCCAAAAAGCTAAAAAAATATACGAACTGTTTTATTATTTTTTTGATTCTTGTTTTTACGCTTAACGAACTCTTTAGGCGTTAACCAATTTGTAGTGGCAAAGCAAATCGTTTTGAACTTAAACTAGAAATTTATAGAGGGAGAAATGGGTTTTCATTGGTTTATTTGGTCTTATAATTCAACTTTAACTTGTCAAGACGTGTTTAAAATTAGCCGAGCTAGTAAATTTCGAATATTATATGATTAAACAAAAAAATGTTAAGTGTTTTGAAAAAATTAAAAACCAAAATTAAAGAGTATAAAATTTTGGTGGGTGGGACCGTGGTGGCACAAGAAGAGTTGGAGGAGGAGTGAGCACATATGCAATCCAGTAAGTCAGTAACAAAGAGTAACATCACTTTCGTGAAAGTATTGCAAATAAGGATTGCAATATATTGCATGACATCATTTATGTACGTGAATAGTGACTTCCAATCATTGCTACACTTTGTTATCTCTTTTTTTTTTTTTTTTTTTTTTTTTTGCAATTTTATCATTTTATTTTTTTATTTTCGTTTAAGTATGCATTATGATTAAGAAGCCATTGATAAGTCCCTTTCATTTGACCGAATCACAAAGTGCATGCCTCTGATCCTTTTAATTTGTTGCCGCTGTTTCCTCCAATGGCAGCTAAAGTCCTCATCATAATATATATATATATTCACTTTTTCTTGGATAAGAATTAATGTTAATTTAATGATTAATTAATTATATAATTGGTTAAATAAGACTTATGAAAAGTTACAAGAATGCATTTCACAGTAAACAATTTCACCATTATTAAAAAGACCTTCTAAAACATGCATGTCGTTTTAAGATGAGTTGTTAAATGTTTTTCATGTTCCATTTTTGGTTTTGCTATTTTGTATTAGATAATGGACTCTTAATCTAGAGTTTTCTTCTCCCCTTTTCTTGTTTGTGTTTTTGTTTTTTCTTTTCCTTCAGCCTTCTTTTTTCATGAGAGTGAAGAAATTATATTACTGAATAGGTTTTCATTCAAAAGAATTAATTAGGGGTGAAAAGAATTACTGGTGTAATTAAAAAAAAGGGTTTTCCCTTTTCTCTTTGTCTGTACAGTTTACATGTTTACCATTAAAAAGTGGTCTCAATATTAGTCAGTTTAGGAACTAGTTGCTTAGGGGACCTCATCTAGTTTGCATAGTATATGTACCTTTTACAGAAGGTTACTAAGAAAATAACATAGGAATTTTTTGTTAGTGGTTTTCTTTGTACAAATTATAAGTGATAATAGGAGATCATTTCCTCACTGATAGGATCATAACATGGTTGCACGATTCGAAAACAATGAGCCAAATGAGTTGTGATGCACGTGACGGAGAGCGGACCGATGATGGCGGATCAAACATAACTAACAAGCTTTTCGACTGGCAAACTTCTGAAGAAGGGGTACACATATCACCTTAAGCAAATCTATGTGTGCTTTTAGGGTTAAATGTAATGCAGTGCAAAGGATAAACTCGTGCAAGCCTATGTTCAAAATGGACAATACGATATCATGGGCTTCAATCCGTGACAGGAGTTGGTAGACGTCTTATTTCTTGCAGTCTAAATTGATTGAAGATAACATTTACCTCTCATTGGAAAGAGTAGTTAAATTGCTAGGGAATAAAAAGAATAGTTTTCATTGGTAATGCACTAAAAATTTCTTTTGTCAAAGGTCAAAACAGCAACACATTGATTTCGAGACAATTATTTTAATTTTCCAAGAAAAATGAAATGCGGACTAGTTTAGCAAAAAGTCATTCAGTACTGTCTACAAGTTACACGAAATGGACCACACAACAAACAAGCGTCAAACATTTGTTTTTGGACATTTGACGTTTCTTAGATAGACTTTCTCACACCAACAATCTTTTGCCTACTGCATTTCACATCTTCTATGTGCTCAGTCAGGGTTCCCTAAGTTCCCAAAAGAAAAAAAAGGAAATCAATTTAGTTATTATTTTAAAATGACACACAAATACAGAAATAAACAAACAAAAGGCTGTATTGATTTGGAGTTCCTAGGATTTCCAAATTTGAAGGCAAGAGAACTAGATCTTGAACGTGTAGTCTTGGAGACCTAAATGGCTCTCTTTTTTCCAAAGACTACACACTCGTGCATTCTTGAGAACATAAAAATCATGAAATGGCTAATTAAGTTACGCAGTTGTTTTAATAGTTTAATGTTTTAGGGAAATGGGCTGATATTTTTTTGCTGTTAACTAGGATTAGATACAACCAATAAGAGTTGTTTCGTTAACACCGAAACAAGGTCTTGAAAGGAGTTAAAACAACATTAGATAATATGAAGTAGATCAATTCATTCAAAACAGTCAACCTTTAACGTTTTGAGGAGTTGAAGATCAAGATTTAACGTGAGGATTCTAAACGATCCCACCCATTGTGTAAGAGTATCAAAAAGGATTTACGTTGAATATTTTAAACTCTGTGACGTGGAGAATGGTTATGATGAAACAAGGATTACACTTCTATACATTGTAGATGTTAGGCACTCTTTCCTTTAATTCGGTATAAAAAAAATATTATAATTTAATTTTTATAAATTTTACATTTAGTTAGATTTATAGCCACACAAATATGTATTGACTTGTGTAGACCCCTAATTTCAAATTTTCTTTCATTTTTTGTCAAACTCTTTGCTCGAGTCGAACATAAATTGACGATGAGGAATAATTAATTACGGAAAAATGACACTGTATGGCCGCTGTAAAAATAATAGCCGAAAAATTTATAAAATTGATATATTTTTTGTATATATATACATTCAGTATGTTAATACAAGAATTATACAAGTTTTATACAATTTTTTTGTTACCAAATATAAATAGTTTCTGACGCGGGCTAAAAGTGATAATACCCCAATAATTGCTAGCAAATGAAAACTCACTTCTCCCGCCTTGTAAATTTGGGGGCTTTTGCATCCGTACCCACTTTTTATGCCACGTTTTAACTTATATCCGTTTTGTGAAAAAATTTGCACCCGTACCCGCTTTTGCGAATAACTTCAGCATGCGGGGCTGAAGTAGCAAAGACAATCACGCAAAACTTCAGCATTCTAGTAGACGGGCCTGAAGTAGCTTGCGAAGTTCAGCTCTAGAGCTGAAGTTCTCAAGTTATAAAGACAACAACTTTAGCATACGGGGCTGAAGTTTTCTAGAGCTGAAGTTTTGTCTTTGTAACTGGGGAACTTCAGCCCCTAATGCTGAAGTTGTTGCCTTTATAACTTGGGAACTTCAGCTTAACTGGTGAACTTCAACTCAGCGAAGGAAAGGGAGCTGAAGTTCGTAACTGGGAAACCTTAGCCCCGTATACTGAAGTTTTGTCTTTATAACTAGCGAACTTCAGCTTAACTGGTGAACTTCAGCTCAGCGAAGGAAAGGGAGCTAAAGTTCATAACTGGGAAACTTCAGCTCTAGAGCTGAAGTTTTGTCTTTGTAACTGGGGAACTTCAGCCCCGTATGCTGAAGTTTTGTCTTTGTAACTGGCGAATTTCAGCTTAACTGGTGAACTTTAGCTCATCGAAGGAAGATAGCTGAAGTTATTTAAAAAGTGGGTACAAATTAAAAATTTTTACAAAAACGAGTATAAATTAAATGGAAGCGACCAAATAAGGTGCCCCGCGTAATTTTTACGTAAATTTGTAAGCTTCATATTTCCTTTTCCCTCCCCTTCTGCGTAATAAAATTGAAAAAATAAAGAAGGATGAGAGAAGTCGATGAAAAGACATTTGTTTTCTTTTTTGGTTCAAAGATCATAAGCTTTTTTACTAAGCAATCCCATCCCATCCCTAATCCCTTGAAAATTTTCTAGTATTAGTATACAAATTGGAGCAAACAACTCCAAATTGAAATGGCAACAACTTTATTTTTTAGGTATTTTCAAGTTTCAACATTTTATTTTTTCAAATCTTTTATGTGTACCAAATGACCTATTAATTAAAATGTCGACAAGTAACAAGTCCGTGAAAGAACTTGTTCTTTTGGGACATTTTATAAACTCATTTGTACCAAATGCTTCAATTGGACAATATCTCACTTGATTTAATGCGTCAACTACTATTTATTAGGGCGTGAATTCAGTGTTGTATATATGGTCCTAAAATAAAAAATTAAATAACTACAGGTAAGAGATTACTCCTGTCAGATAGAAGTATAGATATCTCTGGAGTTTAACTTCACTGGTTATATTGAAAACTCGACGAAAAAAAAAAAATGAAATTCAACTACAGTATCTGGCATGTGACCTGATCAACATATATATAAATATAAGATCCAAATTGTCTGTGTCCCTCTTCCCTTTTGTTCTCTCCATTTCTACTGACAGATAATAATAGACCACACAAATTTAAAAGATAACATTCATCACATTCGCAACAACTCCAGTCCATCTTTTGAAAGAATTCAGCTTTGAGATGCTTTTTAAAATAAGCTTAATTTGTACTTTTGAGCAGTAATTAGTGTTAGGTCAAATTTGTAAAAATTATTTTTAAATGTATTTGTTTTAAAGTGTTTTTTAAAAAAAATACTTTTAGGAAGAAACTATTCTTTTTTTTCGCTTCTTAAAAATTGTTTCTGCTTCTCAAAAATATTTTTGTTCTTTCAAAAGCTTGGCAAAAAAAAAAAAAATACTTTTAGCCAAAAAAAAGCTGATAGAAGACAATTTACGTGGACAGATATATTATCTAAGAAATTAATGTCACACAAATTTTTTTAACCATTATAATCATCTTTAGTTAGACCATTATAATTGTTTACTTTAAAATTTGGATAACAATTAAATTTGTATTGTGGTTTTAAGGATATGTGATTTCACCCAATACCAATTGATAAATAAGAAACTAAATGACTGAATTAAACTGTAAATAAATCAAACCAGTATGCAAGCTGATCGTCGACCTCGAAATGAAGTATTCTCGGGGTGACAGTAGTACAAGAACGATAAGATAAAATAATTCTGATGAACAATAAGCAGAATGATAAGTAAGAAAGTAATGATTGTATGAGGTTTTTGTCAGTAAACGATGATGATTACAAATGAATGGAATTCCTCTTTATATAGTAGAAGAATCCTAATTATGGTATACTTCTAATTACATAAGGAAATCGTGTATAAACAGCTGATTAAACGCTACTGATTTGATCCGTTCCGAGATTCACGCCACGATCCTCGACCAATCGCGGATATCTCGCCTTTTCCGTTACTAAGCTATCCCGATATTACTCGAAGTCTATCTCTCCTGGTTTCGATTGACACCGACCTCGATCTAGAAAGAGACTTCGATTTCGGACTCAATATCTCAGTCTTCGATTCAACGTCCCTGTCTCGATCAAATAGTGAAATCGGGTAGCCCCGATTTTTACCGTATACAGATAATCCCCTCTTCTTGGAACATAATGATAAGAAACGAATTGAGCCTCGATTTTTCTATGACCTCGATAGATAGTGATATGTCATCCTCGTGACGTAAGCGATGAAAGTGACCGAAACGTCCCGTCGGTACAGTTTCCTAAATTATTAATGCGCGTTAATGGGCGGTCGACCACTAGTGCCGTCGAACTGTCATCGTAAATCTATAAATATGGATTCTTTTTGTTGAATCAAACTTTACTTTCATCTCCATGAGTTCTCCTAAACTTTTAACTCTCTTACTCTTTCATCACTCCTTAGGCCATCTCTGCTAGTTTCGAACCACCAGAACTTATTACTCTCCTCTTTCTTCAACTAATATAATGGAAAAAATATCTAAAACCGTTCCACAGAAGGAAACAACTTCCTCTTATTCTTCACGGCCGGCCCGTGATAAAACACCGACAGAGCCGCTACCTGGGAAGTACGTTCCTGGCCCGTATGTTCTTAAGTCTGACTTCAAAATTGAGAATCCTCCATCGGTCCCTGGCCGATGTGAACATGTATTGAGGTATATCTGCTCGATAACGGTGGGATATCTCGAGGATATAAAAAGGGATTGCTACTGGAGGAAAAAAAGTTGTAGAGATCCCTTCTCCTGAAGAAAGCATTACTACCCACGTGGAAGGGTATCTAAGTGTTTACACTTATCCCTTCACGTTGGTCCCCCTCGATTCGGTCATCATTGACTTCTGCCGTCAATACAAGGTGACTCTAGGCCAAATACACCCTTCTTTTTGGCGCATCGTGATCATGCTCCGGTTCTTCACTAGCAAAGTTGAGGGGTTGCCGTTCGCCCTCGACCACCTCATCAGGTTATATAGCCCTCAATTCTTTCAAGGTTGATCAAACTGCAACGTCGAGCGACCAAGGTGTTGTTCTCGAGTATCGACGAGGACAAGGACCGGAGGTGGATGGGTCAGTTTTCTCGGGTGAGGACTTGTGACCTTATCCTGAAGGAGAAAATTCCATTTCCCGAGAAATGGAACTCGACGGGTAAGTAACATTTTACTCTTTAATTTCCATGTTTCCATTTTTTGCTTCATTTAACATCTTCCTTTGTCGTGCAACGGTTGCTTGGATGACTCGAGTAGTTGCTGACCTCGAGGACTGGGTTCGGAAGCTGGCTTCGACTTCCTCCTATGCTGAGTGATGTTGGCGTGACTGGGCAAAAGGCAAATGGGAAGCAAAGAATCATGGTTAGTTTCCCTCTTTTTATTTCTGAGACGTTGGTTACACTTATTTTATTTATTTAGCCCTTTTTCGTGCAGGACTGAGCAAAGATGTGGTCTTGAGGCTTGCGAGCAGCGAGGAAGAGGTTATGGCCTCGGTTCCGAAATCGGGGAAAGATAATAAAGGGAAGAGGGTCTCTACGTTCGAGGAACCCACCCAAAAAAGCAGCAGCTCGAAGACCTAGGAGGAATGTTATCCCTCTTACTGTAGAGCCAGTCCAAAGGCTGAGGGAAGAAGAAGAGGAGGAGGAAGATGAGGGCGATGACTCGGCGTTGGTGATTCAAGTAAGGAAGACTGCCGAGACCGCCAAGTCATCTAAGCCGGTGGCAGTTGTCGAGACCCTACCTCGTGAAGAGGAGGTTTCAAAGAATGATTCGGGCAATGTCCCCGAATCAATTGAAGTCGAGGTTATCCCCCATCCAACAACCAACATACCCGAGGGGACTGGTTCCGAGACCCTCTGAGCTGAACAAAGCACAGTGATAGCAGGTCACTCACCCTCTCTACCGGTATTTTTCGAGGAGGCCATAAGGGATGCTCGAGCTATAAGGACCCCTGAAATAGGCGGAGTCCCCGGTGAGGAGGATCATTTTTGGGATTTCTTTACTGGGGTTGATGATGCCTCTAATCTCATCGACGAATCCAACCTCTTCGAAGAGACCCAACACCTCCTGATTTGAGTAAGTGTTAATTTTGTTGGTGTAGTTTTCTTTCACTTTTCGTTCTTTTTGTCTAGCTTCTATCTTTTCTCATATAGGATTTCTCTAAGTCTCGAGCCGACTTAAGTCAATGTGAGGCCGATCTACAAAGGATTTCGGAGGAGAGGAATGCTCTCAAGCTCCTCTGCGGGCAGAAGGATGGGAGATCAGGGACTTCTGAGCTGACTTGGACAGGGTCCGTAAGGAGGAAACCGAGCTGAACAAGCAGGTAAAAATTCTTTTGAAAAAATGCAGGCTCGATCCAAGGGTGGAAGCTAACGTTTTGATATCACAATTATAGCAAAAATTGAGAAGATCGAGCTATTCCGGGAGGAGGTCGATCAAGCTAAAGCTGATTGCCATAGGTGGAAAGAAGGCATGGACCGCCTTGCTGTGGAGAAAGAGACTGCCTTGGCTCAATTGTCATCGATCGAAGTCCAACTTCGGAATGCAAGGGAGAAGGGCTTGGTTCAGGCCAAGAGGATCAAGGAACTTGAGGCTGAACTTGCTAAGGTCCGAACTGAGGCCGTAAAGGCGAAGGCCCAAGCTGACAAGTCGGTAGCCATATATCTGGCCGATGACGAGGCTGCTCAAACACAATCGAGGGAGGCTACGGATCAAGCACAATGGACTGCTGAGCTGGAAAAGTGCCAATCTTGGAGAGAGACCTCGAGGAGATTCATGCCCAAGGTTTCGACATTTCTAAGGAGATAGCTCAAGAAAAGGTGCATGATGCCGATGCCAGGCTATTGGCCTCTTCCGATGATAACGATGACGATGAAGGTAGCAAGATCGAATTTGATAATGGCGAGGGGCCGAGGAGAAAGCTTCCCCCGAGGAAGGAGTCACTCCCGAGCATAGCTAGGGCTCTTGTGATTTTTTTTCTTTTCTTTTATGCAGGACCCTTGTCGGTATTGTAAATACCCTTGTCCAAATATATAAAATATTTCCTTTCTTGAACTCCGTCTAAATTTTTGCCTTGTGATAATTTCAAATATGTTTTTTTCCTTGTATAATTTTGACATACTTTAGGCCTTTCGAATAGTATTAAGGCTTCAATTTTTGGGCAATTTGGTCGAAGCCACATTAATACTGTTTTTGTAGTCGAGTGAGTTTTCGCTCGAACTCAACGTAATAAAACCCTTAGTTTTGAGTTGAACGAGAATGGGCTCTCGAACTGTAGCCGAGTGAGTTTTTACTCGAACTCGAAGTTGAAAAACCCTTAGGTTTGAATTGAGTGAGAATGGGGTCTCGAACTCAAAAATGTAATGGCCCCTACGCTTTTTGAATCGGTCTGATACGACCTCAGAAGAATGGCTTTTTTCCCTTTTTCGGCTTAGAGATTTTATAAGGATTTCGTTATGCCTTAGCATGAATTTTTTTACCCATTGGGTTTTTTGAGGGTTTAATATTGACTAGAATCCTTTGCTTTTTATGCCTTAGAACAAATTTGTATTTAAACAATTCGATATCTCTTAAGGTTTTTTGAGGGTTGATATTATCGAAGCCCTTTGATTATTTTTCCGAGGGTAGCCTTTTTTAACCGATTTTCACAAGAATTTTAAGGCTATTTTTATTGCAAAATTCAGAAGTCTCCGAGCCGTGTTAGTTCGGCCGTAGCCTTTAGGTATGCCTCTTGGGTTTATTTCCAATAACACTTTGAACTTGTTCAAAGTGTTAGTCCCCGAGTATGGTGTCCTTGGCCTATAAAATCGAGGGTTGCCCTTTTGAGGTCTTACTGTTTCGAAGTTTGATAATTTGAACATGTTAATTTTTTACAGCAGTCCCCGAGTATGGGGTTGATTGTTCGAGGTGTAGTTGTACTCGGACCTTGAGCCAGTTTTCACGAGAAATCATAAGTGTGGAACTTTTAAAGTATAAATTTTCATTAAGGCACATGATTTCTGGGAAGGAAAAGTACTTCTTTCAATAGTTCATACGTGCATACATGTTTTTCCATTAGGGCTCGAGTAATCTAAACAAACACGGTTCATTCGGTCGTTTGACCCATTACAAAGTTTTCCTATCAAGACCCTGTTAACGTGAAGTATTTTCCTGGAAAATATAACATCCGAGGGTGATGCCCCCCTCCCAATATTTGAGGTTGATTGCAAAGGAACCTTAGATACTTTAAGTCAGCACGAGCAATGGTTGCCTCGTTAAAAACATTGCCGGAAAAACCCATTTGGGACAAAAGCTGGTTGAAGAGAATAAAAGTGCAACGCGTGCTTTAAGATCCTAACATCTTCCTGCTTGAAGAAAACTTCGATACCTTCGCTCGAACACCTGAAAATAAGTTAGTGTAAAATGTAAATTAAAAAGGAGAAAGTCATACCTTAACAATAATATCGTTTGAGAATGAGATGTTCTAATTGTTTTGTAGCTGTTCGCCGTTTATCGTGCCAAGATTATAGGATCCGTTTCCGATGATATCGAGGACTTGATACGGCCCCTCCCAATTTGGGCCGAGTTTTCCTTCGTTAGGATCTCGAGTGCTGATGGTGGCTTTTCTCAGAACTAAGTCCCTGGTTCTGAAGTGGCGAAGGTTGGTCCTCCGATTATAATACCTTTCGATGCGTTATTTTTGCGCAACCATTCGAACGAGGGCGGCTTCTCGTTTTTCATCTAGTAATTCGAGGCTAGTGTTCATAGCCTTGTGATTCGATTTTTCCGTTGTATATCGAAATCTGGCGTTGGGTTTCCCAACTTCGACCGAGGCCAAGGCTTCGACACCGTATACTAAGGAGAACGACGTTTCCACTGTACTAGATTTTGACGTTGTTCGATATGCCCAAAGGGCTTCGGGTAGAATTTCTCTCCATTT
>MDKI01074891.1:0-39114 GCA_005239505.1 Nicotiana paniculata
CATAGTACTGAGCAATGATTAATCTGATTAAGTACCTAATTAAAATTTTCTAGCAAAAAAAAACTTCCTTTTTTCCCTAAATTTTTCAGTTTTTTTTTTCATTTTTGTTTTTCAATTTGGTAAATATATCAGCAATTTGACGATCAGTAGCACATAATTCGATTGAGATTATTCTCTTTTCATAGTTATCCCTCAGGAAATGGTGCCTAATATCTATGTGCTTAGTTCTCTTGTGATGAACCAGGTTCTTAGACATACTAATTGCACTAGTGTTATTACAATAAATAGGAATGCATCCCACATCAATACCAAAGTCCATGAGTTGTTGTTTGATCCATAACAACTGGGCACAGCATGAGGCTGCAACCACATATTCAGCCTCAACAGTAGACAAGGCTACTGAATTTTGTTTCTTGGTAGCCCAAGACACAAGACATGAACCCAAAAAGTGAGCCATACCTGAAGTACTTTTCCTGTCAACCAGTAATCCCGCATAATCAGCATCAGCATATCCTACAAGGTCGAAATTACTACCTTTAGGATACCAAAGGCATAAATCAGTGGTGCCTTTCATATATCTCAAAATTCTCTTTACTGCAGTGAGGTGGGACTCCTTTGGATTTGCCTGAAACCTAGCACATAATCCCACACTGAACACAATATCAGGTCTACTTGCAGTAAGATAGAGTAGAGACCCAATCATTCCCCTGTATGTCTTCTAATCAATGGATGAACCAGGTTCATCCACATCTAATTTTGTAGCTGTGGCTATTGGGGTATCTATCTCCTTTGAATCCTCCATTTTGAATTTCTTGAGGAGTTCTTTCACATACTTCTATTGATGTATCATTGTGCCATATGGAGTTTGTTTGATTTGCAAACCTAAGAAGAAGGTTAGCTCACCTATCATACTCATTTCAAATTCACTCCCCATTAATGTTGCAAATTTCTTGCTAAGCTTTTCAGTAGTTGCCCCAAATATGATATCATCAACATATATTTGCACAATCAGAAGATCTTTTCCCTTTTTCTTTAGGAACAAAGTACTGTCTATCTTGCCTCGTTTGTACCAATGTTCCAGCAGGAATTTTGACAATCTATCGTACCAAGATCTAGGCACTTTCTTGAGACCATAGAGAGCCTTGTAAAGTTTATATACATGATCGGGTTACTCTTTACTTTCAAAACTAGGAGGCTGTTTTACAAATACATCTTCCTTCAAATAGCCATTAAGAAAGACACTCTTTACATCCATCTGATGAAGAGTGAATTCCATGTGTGCAACAAATGCTATAAAAAGTCTGATTGCCTCCAATCTTAACATAGGAGAAAGATATCATCATAGTCAATTCCCTCTTGTTGGTTGTATCCTTGAACAACTAGTCTAGCCTTATTTCTTGTAACAGTTCCATCCTCATCGAGTTTGTTCCTGAAGATCCACTTGGTGCCAATTACTGATCTGTCTAGTGGCCTGGGTACCAAGTGCCATACTTGACTCCTCTCAAATTGATTCAGCTCTTCTTGCATGGCTGTTACCCAATCAGCATCTTGTAGGGCTTCAACAATGTTCTTTGGTTCAATCAAGGATAGAAATGCATCAAACGAACACAGATTTTTCAAGGAGGATCTAGTTTTGATTCCAGATCTCAAGTCTGTTATGATGTTCTCAAGAGGGTGAGAACTCTGATATCTGTGTGGTTTGAGTACCAGTTGTTCACTTCTGGATTGTTCCATGTTGTCTTGTAGTTGTGGAACAAGATCAGGGCCAGTATTTTCATGTAGAATTCCCCCTGTCGAGTTGCGTGGGGTTGTTGAACCTGGTCCATCACCTTTTCCATCTGCCATAGGTGCTTCTATGTGGTCATTGCTCCTCACCAGTCCAAGCTCCTCATCTTCTGGTTCCTGTCTCTCAGATAAAGTGTTAGTTTCATCAAAGACAACATGTACACTTTCTTCTACACACATAGTTCTTTTATTGTATATTTTATAAGCTTTGCTATGTGTTGAATATCCCAAGAACACTCCCTCATCACTTCTGGGATCAAATTTTCCTAGAGAATCTTTGCCATTATTATGCACATAACACTTGCATCCAAAAGCCCTAAGATGGGATATGTTGGGCTTTCTCCCTTTAAGTAATTCATAGGGAGTTTTCTCTACCAGAGGTCTGGTCATGCATCTATTAATAATGTAGCATGCAGTGTTAATTGCTTCTGCCCAGAAGCTGTGAGGTAGTTTGCTTGATAGAAGCATGGTTCTTGCCATGTCTTCAAGAGTTATGTTTTTACTTTCAACAACCCCATTTTGATGTGGGGTTCTAGGAGCAGAAAAATTGTGATTGACACCATGTTCATCAAAGAACTCAACAAACTTGGTATTCTCAAACTTAGTACCATGGTCAGATCTTATTGATGCTAGTTGATGTCCCAATTGATTTTGAGATTTCTTAACAAATGAGGTGAACATATCAAATTCTTCATCCTTAGATGAAAGGAATAAGTTCCAAGTGAACCTTGAAAAATCATCAACTAGCCCCATCACATATCTCTTACCACCTCTACTTAAAGTTCTCATAGGATCGCATAGATCCATATGAACCAGTTCCAACGTCCTGGTGGTACTGACCAATTTCTTACTTTTGAAAGAGGACCTTACCTGCTTCCCTCTGGCACATGCCTCACAAACTTTGTCTTCCTTGAACTTAATGTTCGGAAGTCCTACCACTAAGTCCTTAGATACTAGTTTGTTAAGCTGATTTAGACTTGCATGACCAAGTCGTTTGTGCCACAGGAGGGGATCACTGTCCAACACACTTAGACAAGTGAGTTCTTATTCAGACAGTGTGGACAAATCTATGACATAGATGTTATTCATTCTTTTTCCCTGCAAAACAATCTTGTCAGTAAGCAGGTTAATCACAAAACATTTTGTGGAAGTAAAAGCAACCAGGTTATCTCTGTCACATAGTTGTGATACACTGATCATACTATATTTTAAGCCATCTATTAGAAACACATGTTCAATAGATCGTGTATCATCCTTGCTTACCTTACCAACCCCAATGATTTCACTTTTCTTTCCGTTTCCAAAAGAGACATTTCCTCCTTTGAGACTTTCAAGTGAAAGGAACTGTTCCATGTTCCCAGTCATATGCTTTGAGCAGCCACTATCCAAGTACCAAATCTGGCTGCCTCCTCTCACTTGAACCTACAAAAGGAATCAAAGGTTAGTCTTAAGAACCCAAACTAGTTTGGGTCCTTTTCTATGAGAGAATGGATGAATCAAATTTTTCCTGGCCCAATTTGGCAGCCAATTTTTCCCTTTTACAAACCTCTCATTTTTTCGACTGGCCTGCTCTTTTGCAGTACACTCATATTTGTAGTGTCCAGTCTTACCACAATGGGTGCAGATTTTATTCTCAAGAAGAGTGAGATACTTGTTTTTGGGATCCCACTTGCGTAATTGACTTCCAAAGCCAATCCCTCTCCTGCTGCTACTATGATTCTCTTGAAGCCATATCAGGGCGTCAGAGGATTTATTCTATTTACATGTTCGATCTAATTTATGTTTGACTTTGCCAAGATCTTATTTAAGAGATCTTATCTGTTCATCCTTGGCATACATTTTATCTTTCAGTTTACCTAAGTCTTCTTCTAACACAGCATGAGAGTTATCAACTACCTTTTTATTGGATCCTAGTCTTAACTTTAAGTTTTCATATTTTAGCTCTAAAATCTCAGTTTCGAGTGGATGAACCTGGTTCATCAAGACAGTGTTTTTCTTTTCAAATTCACTGACCCTTATTTCCAGGTCCATGCATTTTGCTTTTAGCATTGCACACTCTTTTGATAGTTTATCCTTCTCTTTGGTTGTTTACTTAGAATCATCTATGAAGTCAAGTAGCAACTCAGAGAGTTTCTCCTTAGATAAAAACTTTATTTTAGTTTTAAGTTGTGAGATACTTACCTCTGGTTCTTCATAAGTCTCCTCATCAGATTATCCAATTGCCATGAGAGCTTGATCTTCTGTCTCACCATCTTCTGATTCTTCATCTGAACTTTCTTTCCAGGCAACAACCATAGACTTTGTTGTGTTTGTCTTCGGTTGAACCTGTTCCTTCCTCCTGTTCAGTCTCTCATATCTTTCCTTTTTCCACTCTACTTCCCACTGAGGACATTTTTTAATGAGATGGTCAGCCTTACCACATTTATAACATCCCTCATTAGCTGACCTTTTTGGCGCCTTTGCCTTGTTGAAGTTTCCTCCCCTGGAGATTCCCTTCTTCCTCATGAGAAAGTTTCTGAATTCTTTGGTTATCATGGCCATCTCATCCTCCTCCAGATCATCTCCCTCAGTGATCCTCAGTGCTAGACTTCTCTCCTTCTTTGGGGCATCCATCTTCATGGTTTGCCTTCTGAGTTCATAAGTAGTGAGGTTTCCAATCAACTCATCCAGTCTAAGGGTTGCCATATTTTTGGATTCCTGGATAGCAGTGATCTTGCTTTCCCAGGAGATAGGCAGAACCCTTGTCAAGATTTTCTCTACCTTGTCTTCTTCAAGTATGATTCTTCCAAGAGACTTGAGTTCATTTGTCAAGGTTGTGAACCTTGTATACATTTCTTGAATTGTCTCTCCCTCTTTCATAGTTAAGTTTTCTCATTAGAGTATAGTAGTGTACCTCTAGACCTCTTCACTTGAGCTGTTCCTTCATGGGCTACTTGTAGAGTATCCCAGATTTCCTTGGCAGTGGAGCATCTTTGGATTCTACTGTATTCATCTGTTCCTAATCCACACACTAGCCACTTCTTTGCTTTGGCATTCTTCTCCCATTTCTTCAGATCTTCAACCATGCAGTCAGCCCTAGTCTTAGGTACATCTACACCTTCACCAGTTTTCTTCATTGTTGCATGTGGTCCATCAGTGACTATGTCCCAGAGTTCATAGTCCTCTCCAATAAGGTGGTCCTCATTCTATTCTTCCACCAAGAATAGTACTGGCCATTGAAGAGTGGTGGCCTTGCAGTTGATTGACCTTCCCAGTTCCCAGGTGGTGCACTCATCTTGATCTTTTCCAAGGTGTTAGCCTTTTCAAGGATAACCTGCTCTGATACCAATTGATGTTTTAGACGTCAATACTACACAATATTATAAGTTAATTGTGCAGTACCCAATTTTTGAGTGCTGTCTATTAAGAAGAACCTAGTTCTTCTTGGTGTACTACTTACTACTATTTGCGGAATAATAAAGCAGTAAAGTAAAGACACATATATTTTACATGGAAAACGCTTGGATCAAAAGGTGAAAAAACCACGACCTACTCATCAGTAGGATTTTCTCAAACACTTCACTAAAAACTCTGAGCCAAACGGACTTACAAAAAAAAATCTTTTCTAATCCTAGGACTAACTCTAATCCTCTTTGTATCAACTAGCCTCTAGCCAATTTCTACAGACATCAAGCTAAATCTAACTTGAACAATGTGTACCTATTACAATTGCTTCTATTAAAGCTGAAAAGATACAATGTTAAAACTCCTTCTACAACCAACTAGACTCAATGATAAACAGATGGAACTGTTTCTTCTAGTTGAACTGTAGCCCTTGCACAATACTTCTGCTTGCAAATATCAGGGGAATTTTTCTTTCAGAACTTGATCCAATTTAGTTTTTGTGCGTCCAGAATTTCAGCAGTAATACTTTGAGTATTTATAGAGTCAGTTGTTAAGCTTGTCTTCCAATTCCAGTTCAATTCTACCTGGGTAAACCAATTCGAACCAAACTCAACTTCCTTTCTTTTGTTTCTGTCCTAGCTGAATTCAACTTCTGTCATCTTCATTAGTTTGCAATCTCTTCGTATTAGGAGACATCCTCTTAGTTCTTTGATACTCAACAATCACTGATATTTCCTATGCTTGTATGATTCTTATGCTAACTGCTCCATTCAGGTGTATATGCTTTGATGGACCTGGTTCAACTTGCAAACATTTGTCAATCTTCAAAACCCATTTAGTGACATGGGCCAACAATCTTGTTACTGAATTTGGTTAAAGTTGGCGTTAAAATCGTCTAAC
Source organism: Nicotiana paniculata (assembly GCA_005239505.1). Classification (NCBI taxonomy): domain Eukaryota; kingdom Viridiplantae; phylum Streptophyta; class Magnoliopsida; order Solanales; family Solanaceae; genus Nicotiana; species Nicotiana paniculata. The sequence goes on from MDKI01074891.1 coordinate 6,070, forward strand.
GTTGGCTTGCCTAGCAAGTGAAATGTTAGTCGTCATCACCGTCTCGACGGTGGAAATTCTGGGTCGTGATAAGTTGGTATCAGACCACTAGTATACCTAGGTCTCACAATTCACGAACGGGCTTTGTAGAATCTGGAGGATCGGTATGGAGATGTCTGTACTTATCTTTCAAAGGCTATGAAGTTTAGGAACAAATTTCATTTCTATTCTTCTCTGTTGTGCGATCTTGTTCTCTCAATGCTTACTGAACTCTTCAATTCTTATTCTCTCGCAGATGGAGAGAACAAGTACCGCATCTTCAGTTGAGCACCAGCCAGAGCCTCCAGCGGCAGCTCCTAAGAGGGGCAGATGTCGAGTCCAAGGCCGTGTCAGAGGCCGAGGCAAGGCTCAGCCCAAAGCCCGAGCAGCAGCTGTTGACATACAATTTTGTCCCACATTTCTTCTAATTAATTTCTTGGCGCTCCCTAGTCATTAATATTCTAATACTCTATAATACTAATATTATAATAGTTATGGATAGTACTAATATTACTATTAATTTTATCATTGTTTACTATTATAACTACATATTTATTACTAATCATCATGGAAGAATCATATTTTACTCTTGTTTCAAACTAATTAAGTAAATAATATTTTGGTTTCCTGAATTTAGCTTTTCTTATATTCTGTAAATTCTAGTATTGTAAAATATTCGTGAAATATAATTTATATATAGTAGCAGACCCATTTTTATTGATTCAATGATTACTCTATTTGCTAAATACCAGCAAATTATTTTAATTATTACTATTCATATAATTTCTAATAAGTAAGCTCAAAAGAAATTATTTTGAAGAAGAAGAAAATGTCACTCTAACGAGCCCAAAGTTTGCCAAAATGATTAGCCCAATAGTCAAATTCCTATTAAAGACTAATGAGCCCAAATATAACCTATCAAATTTTCTTTTAAGCCCAACTGGAGCCCAATCCGCCTAAGCCATCTAAAATAATCCTCCAGAATCTCTTATCTCGGCCGTAGGATTAAAATTAGAATGATCCAATGATCCTCCTTTCTTAAGATTTAGACCTCATCATATTCAGATTTGCTAGGGTTTCCCTATCTCATTTGTAACGATCGGACCGGTTGTTTTGGGCCCTAGCGCATCGTTCAACAGTTCGAGGCTATGATCAGCTTCATTTCAGGTGTTATGACTTATAGGTGTGGTCAGAATTGAATTTCGGGAAGTTTAGAGTCAATTTGGAAGGAAAATTCTCATTTCAGAAGCCTTAAGTAGGAAGAATTGACTAAGATTGAATTTTTGAGTAAACGACCTCAGAATAGGGATTTGAAGGTTCCAGCAGGTTCGTATGATGATTTCGGACTTGGGCATGTTCGGATCGGGTTTTGGATGACCCGGGAGCGTTTCGACGCATATTGTAGAAGTAAACATTTTAGAAGAAATTTCATAAGTTTGGGTTGAAGTGCATTTCAGTGGTATTGATGGCCGTTTAGGATTTCGAGTCTGGGAATAGCTCCGTATGGTGATTCTGGAGTTGGGAGCGCGACCGGAAGTGAATTCGGAGGTCCGTAGGTTATTTTGAAGTCATTTGGCTAAAGATAGAAATTTCAAGGTTTTTGAGAAATCCGACCAGAAGTGGAAATTTTGATATCGGGGTCGGAATTCCATTTCGAAAGTTGGAGCAGGTCCGTAATGTTGAATGTTACTTGTGTACAAAATTTAGGGTCAATCGGACGTGATTTGATAGGTTTCGGCATCAAAGGTAGAAGTTTGAAATTTCAAAATTCCTAAAGTTTGAATTGGAATGCGATTCGTGGTTTTGGCATTGTTTGATGTGATTTGAGGCCTCGATCAAGTCCGTGGGATGTTATGGGACTGAGTCGTGTAATTGGACGGGGTCCCGGGGGCCTCGGGTGTGTTTCGAGGTAATTTAGGATCATTTTCCCTGTTTTGCTGCTGCTGTTTTCTGGTGTCCCTGGTGTGTATTGGGATCGCATCCAGAGGAGTGCGAGAGCGAAGAGGAATAATTGAAGGGCTGAAAATTGGCTTATGCGATCGCAGGGAGGGGAGTGTGAATACATAGGAGGAAATTGGAAGCTGCTGGATTTTTGCCTATGCAATCGCAGGAGATAGTATGCGATCGCACTGTGCATTCTTTTAGGCTGTTGGATTTTTTCTTATGCGATCACAGGGTTGTATATGCGATTGCATAGAGAATGTTGGGAGGCTTCTGACCTTGGATTATGAGATCGCACCTGGAGGTATGCGAACGCACAAAAGAGAATTTTTTTTTTTGGGGGGGGGGGGGCTGCTTTTTTTGTCTATGCGAACGCATGAGTCGTAGTGCGATTCTACAGAAGGAATCAGGGAGGCAGCAAGGTTAGCCTATGCGATCGCAAAGGATGTCATGCGATCGCATAGGAGGATCGCCTGGGCAGTGTGCTATTTTTAAATGGACTTGGCTCATTTTCTTCCATTTTTCATTTGGCTTGGGCGATTTTTGGAGTGCTTCAAGAGGGGATTTCCGTCATCTATGTCAAGGTAAGTTGTTCCTACTCATCTTAAGTTAAATACAAGGTTTGTATATAGATTTGGCCATGGAAATTAGTAGAAATTGAGATTTTGAAGAAAAACCTAGAATTTGGTATTTTTGAATATTGACCACGAATTTGGGCATGGAATTGAGAGAAAATCATATATTTGAGTTTGTGAGGTTATGAGTAATCATTATCTTCGAAGAATTTCGGAATCCGGGCACGTGGACCCGAGGGCATTTTGGTCAACTTTCCGAGCGGAGTTAGGAATTCATATAAATTGAATTGTTATAAGTATTAGAGTATATTTTCATTGGTTTGCCCGTTATTTGGATAGCTTTGGGGAGTTGTGCATCAATTTGATTCGTCGGAAGGGCTTGGAGGCCGGTTATGAATCTTCGGAGCGAGGTAAGTCTCCTTTCTAATCTTGTGAGGGGGAACTGTCCCTATAGGTGAACTAATTAAGTATGTGCTACTATTTTTGGGGGCTACTTATGCACGAAGTGACAAGAGTCCATGCGTAGCTACTATTATGTTTATGTCCGGGTAGTCTAGGACCCCAAAAGCATGTTCTATTTTCCGTATTTGTAATCTTACTGATGAAATTAAAATGTTTTAACCTTATAGAACTTGGCAAATGAATTTCTGGAAAAGATTTAAATACTATTTTCATGACCATTAAAAGATAAATTGTCATTTACTTGAGTACTTGATTTTCCCTATGTAGTCGGGGTGGATTGGAATGTGCATGACTGTGTGTGGCCGCTTTGCAATTTATATCCCGCGAGCAGGGTGATTTCTTCCACTACTCTCATAGGAGCAGGCCGTACGCCACATCGGTTTAATAGATGCATCTATGGTTCGAGCCATTCGACCCTTCGGCAGTGCACAATTTACATTTATGTTGGTTCGGGCCGTTTGTCCCTCGACATTGCTTGCGCATGATATTACTGCGTATTTGTTGTGATTTTTACCTGATTATTGGCTTGGAAAATTTATATTGTCAACTGAAATGATGAGGATTTTAAAATGTGAAACGTGAAAGAAGTTGCTATTTCTTATCGCTACTTGTTAACTTGCCTATGATATCCATGCTTAGTGTCACCCTTGATTATATTAAATTGACCTCTAGCAAGTGTCAAATTCGACCTCTCCTCACTACCTCTTCGAGGTTAGGCGGGATACTTACTGAGTATGCGTTGATTTCGTACCCATGCTACACTTGCTGTGCATTTTTATTGCACATGTACATTCATAGCTAGTGGCCCTGTTTGACGCAGTGAAGTGGTTGACTTGGAGACTTAGACGAGCTGCACCATCCGGAGACGACCCGCAGCCGGCAGAGTCTTCCTCAGATGTATTGTATTTATTTTAAATTTCTTGTCCAGTTTGTATTCCGGACAAGTATTGTAGTACATGTAAAATTCTTAGAAATTACTCATGCACTTGTGACACTGTGTTCTGGGATGAGTTTGGGATGTACTTTATTAAATGGATTGTTAAACCATCGTTATTTATTCGGTGGATATTTATGTAATGAAATAAAAAGTAACGATTTTCAAACTACTAAAATGAGAGTTTAATTAATTATTGAGTGTTGGCTTGCCTGACCATAGTGTCCGGCGCCATCACGACCTTAAAAGGATTTTGAGTCGTGACAACTTGGTATCAGAGCACTAGGTTCCTTTAGGTTTCACGAGTCATGAGCAAGTCTAGTAGAGTCTTGCGGATCAGTACGGAGACGTCTGTACTTATCTTCGATAGGCTACAGGGCTGTTAGGAGTACTTCCCTTCTTGATTTCCTCATCGTGAAGTTTGATCCCTTTGAGGCTTATGCCTATGTTTCTTCCCTACTCAATCCTACGCGTCGCGAAGCGCTTGCTGTGAATCGGGAATTTGAGGAATGGTAATGGTACTACAGATATGGTGGTTGATGTTTTTTTCCTTGCGTAGTTGGTTGGGACTATTGTCGTCGCTCTGTGGAAGGATACTATGTTGTTTCAGCTCAGTACCTGTGTTTCTTAGGACTTTGAGGCTATGCTCAGGTTGTTATGGTGCTTATGATTGGTCACTGCACGGTATTGACGTGGTGATAGGAAGTTTGCCCATGTGTTGGGACAATGAATGATTTGGGAGGAGGTCTTCTCAGAGCGTGATTTTGGGATTTTAGTATTTTAGTTTCGGCGAAGGAAAGGCAATTAAACTATGAATGTTCAAGTTTGGGTTGATAAAGTAATAAGACTTGGTATTTTCAAGTAAGGTGGAACTTTCATCTGTGATGTGGTATCGTTGTCTTTGATTGGATAGAAGCTGTTAAGTTCGTCGGTGCTATGGTTTCCTCGGTGGCATTGGGTCAGAATGTACTGAAGTAATATTGAAGAAGCGGTTGTCAGAGGTCATGGTGCGGTGGTTTAGTATTGAATTAAGTATTTCTAATAAAGGAGTTTCAAGAGAGATGATCTTCGGAAAGGTTTGAAGTTGTGGTGATCTGCTAGTTAAGTGCTACAAAGATAGTTATTGGCCTAAGGCAACGACTGGGCAGCAAGGGATGAGGAAGGACACGTGGGAAGTGTCAGGTGATGGTTAAATTTCTAAAAGGCCAGGTGTAAGAAAAGGAAGTCAGGTAGTTTCTTGTAAGAAAAGTGGGAGAGTGGCAGCGTAGCATATGAGTTCTGTGGTAAGATAGATACACCTCTTGAGGGGAGGTTTGGAGTGGTTTGGGAATTTTAGTGGACGATGATTGGGTCCACGGACTTAAATTGAAATATTGGCTATTGCGACGGGAGATGGAATGCAACAGAGAGGAGTTGTTCGGGATGTAGGAGGATTCCATATAGCGGTAAGTTGGAGGATGTTGTCGCGCTTTTAGTGGATGTCCAAGAGGAGCGGACAGACTGGTAAGTTGGTAAATGAGGACGGGCGTAGGATGGGGTATCGATGTCATAAGGATTGTGCAGTACAACGTTGTTGGAAGGTGTCAATTGGTAATTTCCGCAGGAGGGTTATCTCCTGTGAGCCAATTAGCGATCGTGTGGTTGGCAAGTTTCTGCGAGGAATTCCAGTGGCTGTTCGGTAGGAGACCACAAATGCCTCCATCATTCCGAAACAATGATAGATATGCATGTAATTAACAATACTGAGATTGAGATATGAAATGATATGCTATAACAGGACTGAGTATATGACATCAAATAATCACGACATGAGACAGCAATATACGACCACTCGTGTCTCAGCATTTCTGGCGTGAAGCCTAGCATTTATACTTAACATGATTTCTAACATGTTCACAATTACCACATTAATAGATGCACAAATATCAGCATGGAATAATCACTAAGCGGGGCCATGGGATAAGCCATGCCACAAATACCCGGTGCACGCCCTCACGCCCGTCACTTGGCATGTGCGTCACCTCAACAATAGTCATAAATCATTTAGCTCGGGGTTTCGAACCCTCAGAACCAAGTTTGGAAACGTTACTTAGCTCAAAATCGGCTAAAATACTATTTCGCAATGCCTTTACCTATAAATCCGACCTCTGAGTGCTCCAAATCTACCAAGCTCAGATTTTTATCATCAAATTATGCTTAAGGAGTGAATCCCAATTGAAAAGTACCACATTTAGCGCAAAAACCCGAATTTGGTCAAAACCCTTCCCATGGGCCCACGTCCCAAAACTCAAAATTTTTTATACCAAACTGTTCTTCATCATCTCATGAGTCCGTACATATAAAGAACACTAAAATAAGAGTTCGTTTGACCCCTCAAATCGACCCTTAAAGGTCTCATAATCTCAAGCCCAAAAATCCAATTTTTCTACTGATTTTCCATGAATTTACACTGGTTTTATGTTATATAATCATCAATAATCGAGTTTTAATAATCAAAACACTTACCTCTATGAAGAACAATGATTTCCCTCTTCAAAATCCGTCCCCAATGCTCTTTCCCGTACAACAATGGTGTAAAATAAGGTTTAAGTCGCGTAAGGGTTTTAAGTTATACATTTTGCCCAGGTGTTCCGCACTTGCAGCCCCTAACTCGCACCTGCGGGACCGTACCTGCGTTCAAAACAACCGCACCTCCGACTTTTCATTAAACGACCCAACTCTACACGTGCGATCGACCTCCCGCACCTGTGGCCTCGCAGGTGCGGCAACTTACTCGCACCTGCGGAAACTTCTCACCCAACCAATCTTCCGCACCTGCGGTGCCCTTCTTGTTCTTGCGGGCCCGCACCAGCGGTCAAACTTTCGCAGGTGCGGAAATCACTGTGCGAAAACTTCAGTAGCTGTTTGCTGCATTTTTTTCAACTCCGAATTTCCGTTAACCATCCGAAATCAATCCCGAGCCCCTCAGAACTCCAACCAAAGTTACCAACAAATCATAATTGATTATTCAAACATATTTGCACTCTCAAAACACCAAAACTAACATCAAAACATCAAATTTACATCGGATTAAAGCCTAAGAACTTTGAAATTTCTAAAATCCACCAACGATGCCGAAACTATCCAAAACAACTCCGATTGACCTGAAATTTTGGAGACATATCCAAAATGACATTATGAACATGTTCCTACTTCCAGAATTCCATTCCGACCCCGATAGCCTATTTCCACTGCCGATCGGAAATCACCAAAAACTAACTTTCGCCAATTGAAGCCTAATTCTACACCGGACATCACAAAAATATTCCGAGCAAACTCCTAAGTCCCAAATCACCTAACGAAGCTATACGAGCCAGAAAATCCACATTCCGAGGTCATTTACCAATAAGTCAACTCTCAGTTGACTTTTCCAATTGTAAGGCTATTTTTAGAGACTAAATGTTTCAATTCTCACTAGAACCATTCTAAACCCGAGACAACAGACTCTAACACATCATAAATAACATAACCAACCTATGACAAGGCAATAACAACAATAATAATGCAAATTCTACGGAACGACCGACCGGGTCGTTACATTGAATTTGCTTTATTATTTGAAGTTTAAAACAATATTTGAAGAACTGAGTTTAAACCTCTAACCCCGGATCCGGTGTCACTCAGTCATGAGCTACTATAACATAAGCAAAGAAAAGGAGAAATGGACAACATTGTCTCAAAAATAAAGAAAAATAGGTAGAATAAGAAAGAGAAGACGAGGTCGTGATCGCCAGCTGCTGCCTCGACAACTCCAATAGAAATGATGACCACTGCTCAATATCCGCTACCGGATCCCGGTGTACCTGGATCTGCACACAAGGTGCAGGGGGTAACGTAAGTACACCAACTCAGAAGTAACGAACCCAAACTATGGGCTGAGAAGTAGTGACGTACAAAACCTCAAAAATTTACAATAAATAATATACAGAATTAGACATGCTAACATTTTATCAGGATGAGTAATTATGCCAAGTATGCTACTATACTCTACATGCCATCATAAACTATATGTATGAAACCAGTGTGTATATGCACATAGTACTCACAGCTCTCCCACAGAAGTCCACTCAGTACTATATATGGCTCTCAGGCCCAGGGAAGTTCCATCCCGGAATATGCATAAACACCGGTGACCGTAGTCACTATGCACTGAGGAAAAAGGCCAGTTCAGCCCCCACGTAGAAGATCCATCTCTGGAATACAGCACTCGGACAATTTCCATATCCAGGGATGATCCATCCCTCTCATAACATCATCTTCGGATTATATCCATGCCCAGGGAAGGTCCATCCCTCAATATCAATGCGCTCACTGGGGGTGTAAAGACTCCGGAGGGGCCCTAATGGCCCAAGCGCCATATCAATCCAACAAAGGCATGATTTAAATATCACTGCAGTGTGCTGTCCATTCTCATAACTGTCTCAATAACAGGCTCTCGACCTCACTTAGTCATTACTCTTCAATCTCACTCACATGGATCACAAATGCCTCAATCAGTCCGAAACAATGATAAATATGCATGTAATTAACAATACTGAGATTGAGATATGAAATGATATGCTATAAGAGGACTGAGTATATGACATCAAATAATCACGACATGCGACAACAATATATGAACACTCGGGTCTCAGCATTTCCGGCGTGAAGCCTAGCATTTATACTTAACATGATTTCTAACATGTTCACAATTACCACATTAATATATGCAGAAATATCATCATGGAATAATCACTAAGTGGGGCCATGGGATAAGCCATGCCACAAATACCCGATGCACGCCCTCACTCCCTTCACTTGGCATGTGCTTCACCTCAACAATAGTCATAAATAATTTAACTCGGGGTTTCGAACCCTCAGAACCAAGTTTGGAAACGTTACTTACCTTAAAATCGGCTAAAATACTATTTTGCAGTGCCTTTGCCTCTAATCCGGCCTCTGAGTGCTCCAAATCTACCAAGTTCAGATTTTTATCATCAAATTATGCTTAAGGAGTGAATCCCAATTGAAAAGTACCACATTTAGCTCAAAAACCCGAATTTGGTCAAAACCCGACCCGCGGGCCCACGTTCCAAAACTCAGAAATTTTTATACCAAACTTTTCTTCATCATCTCACGAGTTCGTACATATAAAGAACACTAAAATCAGAGTTCGTTTGACCCCTCAAATCGACCCTTAAAGGTCTCATAATCTCAAGCCCAAAAATCTAATTTTTCTACTGATTTTCCATGAATTTACACTGGTTTTATGTTATATAATCATCCATAATCAAGTTTTAATAATCAAAACATTTACCTCTATGAAGAACAATTATTTCCCTCTTCAAAATTCGTCCCCATAGCTCTTTCCCGTACAATAATGGTGTAAAATAAGGTTTAAGTCGCGGGAGGGTTTTAACTTATACCTTCTGCCCAGGTGTTCCGCACCTGCGGCCCCTAACTCGCACCTTCGGGACCGCACCTCCGATCAAAACAACCGCACCTGCGACGTTTCATTAAATGGCCCAACTCCGCACCTGTGATCGACCTCCCGCACCTGCGGCCTCGCAGGTGCGGCAACTTACTCGCACCTGCGGAAACTTCTCACCCAGCCAATCTTCCGCACCTATGGTGCCCTTATCATTCCTGCAAGCCCGCACCTGCGGTCAAACTTCCGCAAGTGCGGAAATCACTGTGGGAAAACTTTAGCAGTTGTTTGCTGCATTTTGTTCAACTCTGAATTTCCGTTAACCATCCGAAATCAGTCCCGAGCCCCTCAGGACCCCAAACAAAGTTACCAACACATCATAATTGATTATTCAAACTTAGTTGCACTCTCAAAACACCAAAACTAACATCAAAACTCCAAATTTACATCGGATTCAAGCCTAAGAACTTTGAAATTTCTAAAATCCACCAACGATGCCGAAACTATCCAAAACAACTCCGATTGACCTCAAATTTTGCAGACATATCCAAAATGACATTACGAACCTGTTCCTACTTCCGGAATTCCATTCCGACCCTGATAGCTTATTTTCCACTGCCGATCGAAAATCACCAAAAACTAACTTTCGCCAATTCAAGCCTAATTCTACACCGGACATCACAAAAATATTACGAGCACACTCCTAAGTCCCAAATCACCTAACGAAGCTATCCAAGCCATAAAATCCGCATTCGGAGTTCGTTTAGCAATAAGTCAACTCTTAGTTGACTTTTCCAACTATAAGGCTATTTTTAGAGACTAAATGTCTCAGTTCTCACTATAGCCATTCTAAACCCGAGCCAAGCGACTCGAACACATCATAAATAGCATAACCAACCTATGACAAGGCAATAACAACAATAATAATGCAATTCTACGGAACGACCGACCGGGTCGTTATAATTTTTAATTAATTTATTCCAGCATTTTATAATATAAATAATTACTAATTGCATTATAAATGATTTCATAATAATTTTATTGCTTAATTTGATCATTCATATTTATATTAAGCTTTAATCATTTTATGCATAATTATATTTACATCTTTAGGTTATAATTGCAATAACTTTGCAATAATAGCCTGTAACGACCCGGCCGGTCGTTCCGAGAGATTAGCCCCGTTTACCCTATTTCTGCTTCATTTTATTTGGTTCAGCTTCATTTATGTGTGTTGGGTCGGTTGGTTCGGGTTCAGAGTGGTCATGGTGAGCATTGAGGCAATTAGTCTCTCAAGGTAGCCTAATAGTTGAGAAAGTCAACTGAGAGTTGACTTATTGGTAAACAACCTTGGAATGCGGATTTTATGGCTCGGATAGATTCGTTTTGGGACTTAGGAGTGTGTTCAGAATATTTTTGTGATGTCCGGAGTAGAATTAGGCTTGAATTGGCGAAAGTTAGTTTTTGGCGATTTCCGGTCGGCAGTGGAAAATAAGCTATCGGGGTCGGAATGAGATTCTGGAAGTTGGAACAGGTCCATAATGTCATCTTGGATATGTCTGCAAAATTTCAAGTCAATCGGAGGTGTTTTGGTTGGCTTCGGCGTAGTTGGCGAAATTTGGAAATTTCAAAGTTCATAGGCTTGAATTTGATGCGATTTTGGTGTTTTTGCGTTGTTTTTGCTGTTTTAAAGCATCGAATAAGTTTGAATGATGTTATGGGATATGTTGGTATGTTTGGTTGAGGTCCCGAGTGCCTCGAATGTGTTTCGGGTGGTTAACAGACCAACTTTTGGCTTGAAATGTGGGAAGATTTTTGCTGGTGTGAGTTTCTGGTTTCCTTCTACGCGATCGCGGGAAGGAGTTTGCGATTGTGTAGACCTAGCTGGGGAAGGCAGGATTTTTTTATACGTGATCGCATGGTGGAGGTCTCTATCACGTGAGTATGAGGTAGTTGGTAAGTGCGATTGCATGGTGTTGTTTGCGTTCGCGTAGAGTTAAAGGGGCGCGTGAGTGGGCTGAGCCGTTGTTCTTCGCGATCGCATAGAGTGGTTTGCGATCACGTGGGTTTATGTCTTGATGAATCGCGATCACGTCTGGATGTCTGTGATCACATAGGGTAATTTGATGGGGCATCAGATTTGTTCTTCGCGATCATGTGGGAGCTTCCGCGATCGCAGTGAAGAAAAGGCCTGGGCAGTCAGTTTTAAGTTCTATTTCGGGGGTTCTTGGCCATAACTTATTTTTCCACTTGAGAGCTCGGGAGAAGGACATTTTGGACGAGCTTTTCAGTAGGGTTCTTGTGGTAATTATTCTTCAACCATGTTTGGTTCAATTTCATGAATTTGTCTTTATTTTCACCATTCAATTTGAGGAATTAAACCCTAAATTGGGGAAGAAGGGTGCATGGGAATGAGAATTTTCTTTTGAGGATTTGAGTGGGCAATTGTGGTCCGATTTTAGTGTTCTTGGTATGTACGATCTTGTGGGAGGATGAGGATTCTAATGATATAAAAATTATCGAATTCTGAGGTGTGGGCCGGGGGCTCGGGTTTGGCCGAATTTCGAGATTCTTGTATAAATTGATAATTTTTGATTGGGTTGTGTTCCTTGAGTATATATTGATGATGTTGAACTGGTTTTGGCTAAATTCAGAGAAACCGAGAGCCAATTTTAGGGGCAAGAGCATATCAGACTAGTGTTGTGGCCCGGTAGAGGTAAGTAATGGTTATAAATCTTGTCCAGAAGGTATGAAACCCCGGACTACATATTTCTCACTGATTTTTGAAAGGCGCACATGTCGGATGACAAGTATGTGGCGCATACTGATTTTTGAATTGGACTAGTTCCTCTCTGCAGAAACTAATGAGTTGCTTACTTACTCAAAACCTTATGTTAAATTAAGTTCTAAAGATTTGTGGAATATTTGGGCTATAAGCCGTGTTTGGGGCCTCATGACGATCTGTTTAGACCCCTTGGTTTTTTTTTACTGTTGTTGTACTTCATTATGTATTGATGATTTCACTCAGCTGCATTGTGCATACTGTTTTTGAAACTCAGCATGATTTACACCACTTTGAGATTGAAACTGATGATTCGGGTCGAGTACCTTGTTTTACTGATTCGCCCAAGGGGCCTTTTGAGTGGTTCTGCAGAGTGTGGCCGGGGGCCAAGAGTGATGGTGAGGTGCTGAGTGATTGATGCCATGATTTGGCTTATTTATAGCGCTTGGGATGAAGGAGCCCCTCTGGATTCTTTACACACCCCCAGTGAGCGCAGGTACCTACAGAGAGCCGAGTGACGAGTGATTGGGAGGCATGAGTGACTGTGAGGTACTGAGTGACTGTAAGGTACTGAATAATTGATTACATGTGATGGTGAGGTATGCCCGAGGGGCTGATTATAAGTGACTGTGAGGCATGCCCGAGGGGCTGATTATGATACATGTTTTGCCCGAGGGGATACTTATGATTTTACTACTTTCACTTTGAGCTTGTGAAATATGTTTTGCCCGAGGGGCCTCTATATGATTCATTTCATTTTTCTACTAAACATTTCGATTGAAGTTGTTGAAAAATACACATTTTAAATGGGTTTTTCTGAAGGTTGGTTTTAAGGCATGACGATTTCATACATATATGTTATACTGTTGGAAAGAAAGGCTGTGCCTTTTGTGATTTGATGACATTGATTTTACGTGTTTCTCGCTGCTCAGACTTGATTTATTTTCATTATTACTGAGTTGGCGTACTCACATTACTCCCTGCACCTTGTGTGCAGATTTAGGTGTTAGGGCAGGGTACGCTGTCTATCTGTTCCAGATATTCTCGAAGGTTTGCGAGGTGGCTGCATACGTCCGCAACCTTGCTCCCTCTCTTGTGTAATATTATAGAATTTATTTTCGTTGAGTTGTATATTTATGTAGATGGTCATGAACAATGATTCCGGGTTCTCGGGGTTGTATTTATTATTCAGTATAGTTTTGACTGTTTTTATAAATGTTTAAAGGAACTTTTATGGGTAATCAGTATAGTAAAAATGTAAAAAAGAAGCTTATTATGATTTGAGTTTGGTTTTGGTTGGCCGAGTTCCATGATAGGCGCCATCACGAGTGGCCTGGATTTTGTGGTCGTGACAGTTTGGTATCAGGGCGCTAGGTTACATAGGACTCACCGGTCATGAGCATGTTTAGTAGAGTCTTGCGGATCGGTATAGAGACGTCTGTACTTATATTTGAGAGGCTGCGGAACCCTTAGGAAAATCTCACATTTTAGAAAAAAAATCTTGTCGTGCAAATCCATTGTATTCAGCCAAGAGCGTAACTCTTAAATTCCTTCCATGTATTCGAGCGCGCCCGAGAGCGTCTGGTATCAGCTGTGCATTGACGGCTTGTGGCTTCCATAGATGAGATGTGATTTTGGCATGTTGGTAATGGGCCAGTCTGGAGGACTTGAGTCCGGATTCATTATGTGGCTTGATTGTTGTGATTTTCGTTGTGTGGGCACGTGTAATTTGGGGACTTGTATGTCCGTTTGTGTTCTTATTGATGAGAATTGGTGACTAGATGCCTATGTGGTAGGTGTGATTTGATGGTTAGATGTGTTCAGATTGTGAATTGTGTCGAAAGGGTTGGCTGGAAATGTGGTAAGATTTATTGAGTGTTTGGTTTCTATCTCGATTTGGTATGTGGCCTTGAGTTGTGAATATGTTGGAAGAGATCTCATGTTGCGTAGTTTTGGAGTGAAGCAGATTTCTCTGTCGGGTTATGAGTTCCTGGCGATGTCTTCTGAGTTGATCGTTTGCCCCAGTAACGCTCATGTATTTGATTGACAGTGTATTCCAGCTGTATTAGCACTCCTTGTTATTGTATTCATTGATGGTGTCCTGTCATATTCGCGTAGCCGGGAATAGCATACTCAGTATCTAAGGATGGCATTATAAGGATTCAGGGAGAAAAGGCTCTATGCCAATTCCCCGAGAGTGAATTTTGGCTCGATTCAGTAGCATTCTTGGGACACGTGGTGTCTAGTGAGGGTATCCATGTGGTCAATCATGTGTGGGTAGAGCTTCCAGAAGCTCGAGATTTATGTGACCATCACTCTAGTGTTAGTTCTGCCATCGGCTTCAGGTTTTTACCGCTTATTGTGATGCCTCGAGGGTAGGCGTTGTTGTGTTCAGATACAGGAAGGTGTAGTGATTGCGTATTAGTTCTGGTCTTTAGAAGTGTATGGAGAGATAGTAATTGAGGCTAAGAGGGCAGGGGTATCTCCTGCAGGTTGTCCTAGAGGGTGTGGTCCCTATGTAGTTCTGTAATAAGTTCTCTTCTACTAGTAAAAGATATATGTGGTAATTTGGGTTTAGATCGCTTGTGGAAGTTGGTGTGACTATTACGATGGTGGATGCGAGATTGGAACTTGAATTGAGTGTTAGAGGGTTTGGGTCATGTAAGCTTATGGAGAATTTAGTTAAATCCCACCACAACATGGTGGCAGTCATAATGTGTGGGCATAGTCTTGTTTGTCTTGATCCTTGGCTTTGAGCCAAGTGGGGGAGTTCATTATTGATAAGTTGATTACATGAATATGTGTGGTATTGGTTTCAGTTCGAGGTATGTTGGTAAATCAGTTATGACCTGCAGGCATGGGGTTTGGGAATGTCATGAGTAAGGGAAATTTCTTCGATATATGTTTTAGTGTACTTGTTGGGTAATTGGGTTCTATTGAATGATTTGGTGGAAATTGTAAAAGGTGCAGTGTGCGCAGTGTTTGAATTTGTTTGTGGCTTCAAGTGAGTGGATTACCTTCCTAGTATGTCATTGTGCAAATGGGTCAGGTCGATTCTGTCTAATTGGTCAGTGTGATTGAGATTTACGTTAGAGGATGTCAAGACTTGTGGTATTCTACATCATCACAAATTCTACATATCGGTACCAGGAAGGTGAAGGTAATTGCTTTAGATTCGCAGGGAGTCCCTTCAGGGTAAGTAATTTGAATGTGGTACTTTTGGGGATATTTGAGAGAGTATTCGACGGCTTATGAGCCTTAGACGATATGGTTTTATGCTTGGGTCGCGCGTGGTGAGTCTGGGTTGCAAATTAGTGGTATTACGGTATGAAGAAGTATCAATTTGAAGGTAAGTCAGGAGAAACTTGGGTAAATAGAGAAACTTGGTAGTAGGTCAGATCGACATGGTAAGGGATACGATTAGTTCTTTGGGGTGTTCATAAGGTGACGAGTTTTTCGGGTGTTTCTTAGCAATGCTCTTGGATTTTTGGTGGTCTTCGTAGTTTGGTTGAGATAGAAGAGTTCAGTCCTGATGGTTTGGTGTTGTGCAAATGGGATTTCAGATAGTTCCTGGTGGTTTCTACCGCGGTTAAGGGTGCATTTTTTCTTATGACGTGTAGTGAATTTGTTTCTAAATAGGAGCCAAAGGGAGTTCTTGGCTATTTGGGTGCGTAGTTGCTTGTGGTTCAGAAGGGACAACTGAGTTCCCGTATTTTTCCTAGGTTGGCATGGCGTGTGCGGTATGTTGGGTGGAGTTGAGATTTGCATATGTGAGGTCACGGTTCGGTTCTGGAAGGAAGGTCATAATTCTTAGGCAGGATGGGCAATTTCAGATGACTAGGTAGATGATATCACTAATTGGTGCGGCTTGATGAGGGTATATATTTCAGAAAGAGCAATGTGTTTGAGTTAAGGGTACTTCATTGGTATCGCGGCGCCCTATTGTTGGATCGACTGTTGATATTCAAGGTTTCTTGGTGAACAGAAGAATTATAGGGGTATACCCCGTGGAATGAGTGAGTATTGGGATGTGTTATGTATTCGAGCGGTGGAATTGTGATCAGATATGGTAATCCATATGTTTCATGGATTGCGAGACTGAGAGTTCTCATAAACATGATATTTTGTGGAAGTGAACTATGGAGAGGCGAGCGATCTAGTCGAATGTTAGTATGTACCATGATTCTGTCATTATGAACTTTTCGGAAGTTATCTACCTGTTGTGGGTGATCAAAGTTAATTTAGGGTCACTGGTAGGCTAATATGGGTGCGTGTTCTGCACCGGGTCGGAATGTTGGCTCCAAATTTCTATTATTGAGGAAGGTACCATTCGATTGTGATTGAGTTTATTCATGTTCTGGAGTGATCTATGAGTTACTCTTCGGTGTTGCGAGGAGTGGTGATTATTGGTTATATGCACATATGGTGCGGTTCTAATTGGGCTTTATAGCTAGGTTTGAGTAAGATAAGTAATTGGGTGTTGCGGGATTGAGACGTGTTGGTTATATACCTTCTGTTTTGGGTGGCATGGTATCGTCCGGTCTCCCCCGTGGTTATGGAAAAGCACTTTGAGTACCTGATGGCGAATTTTGAATGGTTATTGATTTTGTGCAAGGTGTCTTGAAGTATTTCAAGTTGACCGCCGTTGGATGAGGTCGCACAGTGTAGCGGAGTTATGTGGGGGTATGACCTTTTGGTGTTAGATCCACGTGTTTTTGATTTTCGCAGTGTGTGCCAGGTGGTTAGTAGGATATGGTGACGGTAATTGTTAATGGTAGGATGGTCCTCTCGTGTGGATCTTTTATATAATTTTGTTGCATTGGGAAGTTGCTGTTAAGTGCACGAGTTGCACAAGTTTGGGCTTCGAATTTTATCGATGTGTCGAATGGTTAGTGTCATGTTATCAAGGTGGTTGTGATGGATGAGAGGAGGTCATTGGACCTAGAATGAATATTTTCAGAATTTTCTACAACATAGTTGGAAGGATAAATATCGAGATTCGGCTTAGAAATCTGCTATAACTCCTGTTTGGGAAGGGGGAGTTTCATGTCTGGTTGATCAGACGAATGGTTATTAGTTCTATGTGCTTCTTTCATCATCGGCAGTGTATGGAAGTGATAGAGCGAGGAGTTTCTTGATAAGAGGTGGTGTACCGGTATTGGGTTGTTTTGAGCAGTTATTGTGGTTGAAGAGTTATTGCTATGAGTGTTTGAGTCACGCGGTGTATTATGTGATTTCATCTGGGGTACGTATGTGGCTTGATTCAGCATGTTCAGACTTGTTCAGTTCATAGTTATGGGAATTTTGACCTTGTATATCATTTCAGAAGTGGGAATTTGGTTCTAATGTTTATGGGCCAGGATTTGGATTTCGAAATTTCAATGGTATCGTGCTATTAGACCTATATGGGATAGGGTGACGTGGGATCACCCTGGGTATGTGCATGGTAAGCTACATAACCGTTTGATAGTGTTGGAGAACAACTCTTGGCACGTTTGAGGACGAACATATGTTTAAGTGAGGGAAGATGTAACGACCCGGCCTGTCGTTCCGAGAGTTTAGCCCCGTTTCGCCCGTTTCTGCTTCATTTTATGTGGTTCAGCTTCATTTATGTGTGTTGGGTTGGTTGGTTCGGGTTCAGAGTGGTCATGGTGCGCATTGAGGCAATTAGTCTCTCAAGGTAGCCTAATAGTTGAGAAAGTCAACTGAAAGTTGACTTATTGGTAAACAACCTCGGAATACGGATTTTATGGCTCAGATAGATTCGTTAGGTGATTTGGGACTTAAGAGTGTGTTCAGAATATTTTTGTGATGTCCGAAGTAGAATTAGGCTTGAATTGGCGAATGTTAGTTTTTTGGCGATTTTCGGTCGGCAGTGAAAAATAGGCTATTGGGGTCGGAATGGGATTTCAGAAGTTGGAACAGGTCCATAATGTCATCTTGGATATGTCTGCAAAATTTCAGGTCAATCAGAGGTATTTTGGTTGGTTCGGCGTAGTTAGCGAAATTTGGAAGTTTCAAAGTTCATAGGCTTGAATTTGATGCGATTTGGTGTTGTTACGTTGTTTTTGGTGTTTCGAAGGCTCGACTAAGTTTGAATGATGTTATGGGATATGTTGGTATGTTTGGTTGCGGTCCCAAGGGCCTCGGGTGTGTTTCGGGTGGTTAACGGACCAACTTTTGGCTTGAAATCTGGGCAGATTTTTGCTGGTGTGAGTTTCTGGTTTCCTTCTACGCGATCGTGGGAAGGAGTTTGTGATCGCGTATACCTAGCTGGGGAAGGCAGGATTTTTTTATACATGATTGCGGGGTGGAGGTCGCGATCGCGATCGTGTGAGTATGAGGTGGTTGGTCAGTGCGATCGCGTGGTGTTGTTTGCATTCGCGTAGAGTTAAAGGGGCACGTGAGTGGGCTGAGCCGTTGTTCTTTGCAATCGCAAAGAGTGGTTTGCGATCGCGTGGGTTTATGTCTTGATGAATCGCGATTGCATGTGGATGTCTGTGATCGTGTAGGGTAATTTGATGGGGCGATCGCTTGGGAGCTTCCGCGATCGCAGTGAAGAAAAGGCCTGGGCAGTCAGTTGAGAGCTCGAGAGGACATTTTGGACGATCGCGGGGGTTATTGGCCATAACTTATTTTTCCACTTGAGAGCTCGGGAGGACATTTTGGACGAGCTTTTCAGTAGGGTTCTTATGGTAAGTATTCTTCAACCATATTTGGTTCAATTTCATGAATTTGTCTTGATTTTCAACATGCAATTTGAGGAATTAAACCCAAAATTTGGGAAGAAGGGTGCATGGGAATGAGAATTTTCTTTTGAGGATTTGGGTGGGCAATTGTGGTCCGATTTTAGTGTTCTTGGTATGTACGATCTCGTGGGAGGATGAGGATTCTAATGATGTAAAAATTATCGAATTCCGCAGAGTGGGACCGGGGCTCGGGTTTGGTCGAATTTCGAGATTCCTTTATAAATTGATAATCTTCGATTGAGTTGTGTTCCTTGAGTATATATTGATGATGTTGAATTCGTTTTTGCTAGATTCGGAGAAATCAAAAGCCAATTTGAGGGGCAAGAGCATAGCAGACTAGTGTTGTGGCCCGGTAGAGGTAAGTAATTGTTATAAATCTTGTCCTGAGGGTATGGAACCCCGGACTACATATTTCTCACTGATTTTTGAAAGGCGCACATGTCGGATGACGAGTATGTGGCGCATACTGATTTTTGGATTGGATTAGGTGCTCTCCGCGGAAACTAATGAGTTGCATACTTACTCAAAACCTTATGTTAAATTATGTTCTAAAGTTTTGTGGAATATTTGGGATATAAGCCGTGTTTGGGGCCTTGTGCCGATCTATTTAGACCCCTTGGGGGATTTTTACTGTTGTTGTACTTCATTATGTATTGATTATTTCACTCAGTTGCATTGTGCATACTGCTTTTGAAACTCAGCATTATTTACACCACTTTGAGATTTAAACTGATGATTCGGGTCGAGTACTCTGTTTTACTGATTCGCGCAAGGGGACTTTTGAGTGGTTCTGCTGAGTGTGGCGGAGGTCCAAGAGTGATGGTGAGGTTCTGAGTGATTGATGCCATGATTTGGCTTGTTTATAGCGCTTGGGCTGAAGGAGCCCCTCCGGATTCTTTACACACCCCCAGTGAGCGCAGGTACCTACAGAGTGCCGAGTGACGAGTGATTGGGAGGCATGAGTGACTGTGAGGTGCTGAGTTACTGATTATGAGTGATGGTGAGGTATGCCCGAGGGGCTGATTATGATACATGTTTTTCCGGAGGGGCTACTTATGATTTTACTACTTTCACTCTGAGCTTATGAAATATGTTTTGCCCGAAGGGCCTCTAGATGATTCATTTCATTTTTATACTAAACCTTTCGGTTGAATTAGTTGAAAAATATACATTTTCAAAGGGTTTTTTTGAAGGTTGGTTTTAAGGCATGACGATTTCATACATCTATGTTATACTGTTGGAAAGAAAGGCTGTGCCTCTTGTGATTTGATGACATTGATTTTACGTGTTTCTCGCTGCCCAGACTTGATTTATTTTCATTACTACTGAGTTGGCGTACTCACTTACTCCCTGCACCTTTTGTGCAGATTCAGGTGTTAGGTCAGGGTGAGCTGTCTATCTGTTCCAGAGATTCTCGAAGGTTTGCGAGGTGGCTGCATGCGTCCGCAATCCTGCTCCCTCTCTTGTGTAATATTATATAATTTATTTTTGTTGAGTTGTATATTTATATAGATGCTCATGACCAGTGACTCCGGGTTCTGGGGGGTTGTACTTATTATTCAGTATAGTTTTGACTGTTTTTATAAATGTTTTAAGGAATTTTTATGGGTAATCAATATAGTAAAAATGTAAAAAGGAAGCTTATTATGATTTGAGTTTGGGTTTTGGCTGGCCTACTTCCCTGATAGGAGCCATCACGACTTGCCTGGATTTTGGGGTCGTGACGTAGCCCATGCGTTCATAATTACTTTATTTACTCGAAAAATAAATTTTTATATTTTTATAATATTGAGTAATTATTTTAAATCATTTTCATATACAAATAATATTTTTTATCATCTATTAATTATTTTTATAAATTATTTTATTAGCTTAATTGGATATTTAAAACATAGCCTTTTTTATTAAATTATTTCGGACCTACCCAACCCAATACTAACCTAACCCATAACCCAATACCCAAACCCTAACCCAGATCCATACCCGTCCAAATTAGACCCGCCCGCCTAAAACTCTAATCCTGACCGTTGATCTGAGAAGATCAACGACCCTTAATCACTCACCCCTTTTAATTAATCAAACAACCCAAACCCTATCTCATTTCTTCCAACCCTCCGCCTTTGGATCCCCCACTCTCCTCTCTTCTCTCTCACCCCTTCGAACCCTAGCCCCGCCGTCAAACATCCCTCTTGATTCATGGGATTTTCCTTCGATTCCATTCCTTATTTGGTTTCATCTCTTTACTGGTTATACAAATCTTCTGTTACTTGATGTGAATCTTAAGAGACTCGAACCAAATCTGGTTCGAAATCTTTCATATCTTAGCTATTTCATCTATGTTCACTGTGATACCTATGAGTACGAATCATTTCGTATTTTATGGTTTCAAATCTCAGGTTCAAATTATATTCGGTTCACTTCTGTTTATTTTTTTATGAACCTGACTATTTCCTGGATAAATCTGCTTAGATATTGTTAGATCTAAAATGATTTAGTCTTTGTTTTAGTATTTCCTATTTAAAATTTTGATATTTATGTTTCTTACTACTTTTATTATTTTATGACTGAATTTCTAGGGTTTTGGTTCTAACAGATTTTTGCAGGAAAATGTTTCAATGTTTAATGTTTCATCTCTGGTTTGCTTATCTATTGTTTGACTGATTTAATTAGTTTCATCTATATGCATTTCTTAGGGTTTCGACTATTTATTTATCCTACTGTTTATGCCCGTTTACCTTTAACTCTTTCAATTAAGTGTTAATTGATTTTACTTGCCTAAATTGGGTTATGAAATCAGCTTTCCTTTACTACCAGTATTTTCTTATTAAGAGTTTATCTGTTCTTACCTTATTTATGTGATTTATTACTTGTACTACTTTCCTTAACTCCCTTACTGACCTGATTTTTATGCTTTGATTATGGAACTGACTTCTAATTGATTCCGGAACTATTTCCTTGCCTTATTTGATCTGGTACTTGACTACTGATTGATTTCATATAATTTTCCCCCTAAATTAAGTGGTATTAGCCTGATTTTATGCTATTTTTCCCTGTTAATTGATTGAGGTTGACTCTAATTTACTTTGAAGTTATGCCTTATTTGTGTGGGATTGATTCATTGCCTTATTTGTCTATCTCAGTGAGACTATTTAAACCCCTTCCCCATTCCCTTTACACAGACTCGAATCCTGCTATTCTCATAACAAACCTAAGTTTTCTTTGTTCTCTCTTGTTCTGATTTTTGTACTACGTGGTTATTATTTGGCCGGATGAAATCCAAGGCCCAATTATTCTGGGAATTAATTGCTATTGCACCTTTACTTGCTTTCTTCTCAACTGGTATGCCCTAACCTTTGCAATTTCATTCTCTATGCTTTGTTTGACTAGCCTGTTTCAATTCCTAGCATGATTCTGTTCTTTCTATGACAATTTGATAATAATGTTAACATAAGGCTAAGTTATTTCAAATAGCATGAATCCTCTCCTAAGATTAAGGTTTAGTCTGCTTTCCTGCAAGATGCCGTAAACATGTGATCACTTGTCTATTGCTTAACTCATATGTTCTGTCTGTTTAATTCAGATGTTTTGCCTAATTGCTTCTA
Organism: Nicotiana paniculata; assembly: GCA_005239505.1. Lineage (NCBI taxonomy): Eukaryota > Viridiplantae > Streptophyta > Magnoliopsida > Solanales > Solanaceae > Nicotiana > Nicotiana paniculata. The sequence continues at coordinate 28,579 of MDKI01074891.1, forward strand.
TGTTTTAGCCACGATTGTTTTAAATACTAGCATGAATATTACCTAGTCACATGCTAATCTGCTTGAACTATGTACTGGACATGGGTTCTGTCTGTTTTTTGGTGCAGTTCTGTTTGCAATCTCGTAATCTGAATCTGTTTGCTTTTGAAAATTAAGCTATTTCTAAAACCTTCCCCCTCCCTTTACCTTTTATGCAATGGTTTTCCAAACTCCTACTCTTAGTTATTTAGGTTCCTACCACCCCCAATGTGAGCATTGCCTAGGGTCCTTGAGACTCCTTTGAACCCTGACACATTGAGACTGGTTTTCCAATTTTTTATAAATTGCCTTCTGAATGTGGTTCTGATGTGAGCAATTCCCTGGGTCCCAGAGGCCCTTGGGAACTTTGACACAATGGAAGCCTGACTTTTAATGTGCCATGGATGGATCATTACTATGCTCCAAAGTTGTTCTGTTGGAAGGCCTGGTTCCTAGGTTTATATTAGGCCTATGAAGGCTCCTTATAGAGTAATGGATACTATTATGTAATTTATTTTGGGTTGTAATAATTTCTATAATAACAGATTTGGGATTGATTAGTGAAAGCTAGGGTGTTTTCCTTCTATTTTGTTAAATTTGGGTAGAGATCCTGCCTATAGGTTTAATTATGTTGATCAAGTTGTGTGATTTCCATTATTTCTTTAGAGATCCCGACTATTGGAATTTCTTGATTATTTAGTTCTGTACTTTTAAACTCGCATATTAGAGATCCTGTTTTTAGTTCTGCATTAGAAATCCTGTCCTAGGATCCACACATTTTAAAACCCCAACGTGCATTAGATACCATGTCTATAGGATTCTGTTTGTTTGAATAATAACCTTTTCTGGCAATCTGCTTAAAATTCTACCTACATACGTTTAATAGATGCCATGCTTATAGGAAATAAAGATCAGTTCAAACCTAGAAATGACTATATGATTTAAACTAATAGATATCATGCCTATAGGATGAAATCGGTTTTCAAACTTAGAAATCCTGTCTATAGGAGTTTAAATCAAGTCAGTAACTAGAAATCATTACTATAGGAAGTAAGGATCAGTCTCAACTTAGAAATCATGCCTATAGAGGTTTAAATCAATTCTGCAATTAGCAAGCATGCCTATAGGACTTAAAAGGAACAACATCTGTCTTTATGAGTTAAAATCAGTAGTTCACTTAGAAACCATGTTATAGGTTTATAATAAACTCATAGAAACCATGCCTATAGGGTTTCGTTAATCAGTTCTGAGTTCGACCAATTCTGGCTATCACTTAGGCAAGTCTGTAAGGGTTGTTAATGATTCTGGGCCTAACACCTTCTCTTCGAGGTAATTTGAGCCCTTACCCGATCTCTAGTTATGCAAACCACAAACTGGTTTATGAGTTAATTGCTCTAGGTGCTCTAATGCACCTTAATCCGTTAGGTGGCGACTCTTCCAATCCCTTACCCCAATCCCAAAAACAAGAAGTTGTCCCATAAATGTCGAAACCCAATTTGCTGAGAAAAATGGGGCGCGACAATAATCTGCCGCATGGCCCAAATAGGTGTTACCTTAGTTTGTAAATCTGTTGGATAGTGTATTTAGGATATGTGTTTGTTCTAGCTGTATTACCTGTTAGGAAGTATGACCAATGATTTAAGAGTAGAAAACATGACTTAGATCCTTTAGAATTAGACAACCATGTTATGAGAAATTTTGTTGCCAATATGCTTACTGTAAGCCTTCAGTATGTTAAGGTGTATTCATTGTTTGAAAAATCTCTTAATAGATGATGGCCTCTTTGTTACTCTATATGATTATCCAAAAGTTTCTCCTTGCTTACTTTACGTGGCTTATTTGCTTCTTTAAAGTATAGAATTATACCTTATGATTTCTTTATAAAAAAATAGAAATCATAGATGTTTAGCTTTAAGTATAGAAAGAATTACTACTTAATAATCCATTTATATCAATAAGTGGCGGGCTTCTTACATTCTGGTTGGACATTTGGAAATATCTGCTTATGTTCATAAATCATGTGACTTCCTGCTTTGTTCACTTTCTGTGTTCATAAAATATAAGAATTAGATTTCCATTCTCTCTAACTTCCTATTTTATTTTCTTCTCCATTTTCATGTACACATTGGAGCAATTTTTGATTCTCAATACGAGACTCGTTTCTGCCATGAAGCCTACGCTACCATATTTTCTCTTTTGTAGACCTAATTATTCATGTTGGATAAAAACAAGAAAATGCCAAAGTTAATTTTGGTCTCCCTAAAAAGGGGATGGATTATCACTGTTATTCTGCTTCCGATCCATTTCTATTAATTGCTTTCTCATTACATATATTTTATTTACTATTATTCTTAATTAGTTCTTGCTTGAATATGTAAGGGTAATGGATATAGTTAAAAATCAAACTAGTAATCCTACTAACACCTAACTGTCTAGCAATGCTTATGAAATCAGTTATATTGAATAATAATCAAATCAATATGGGTTGGTCTTAGTTTTAGTCCAATTAGAACTTTTTCATTACCAAGCATTTTTCTTATCATACTAGATCGGATTGTCCTTTAAATCAATATAATGCTTTTCCTATCCATTAGATTTTATCAAACGAACAAGAAGAAAAATACATTTGGCTTTCTAAACTTTCTTAGTTTCAAGTTTCACACCATGCAAAAATGACGTTTTTCTTTTAAGCCTCTACCCATTTTGGTTCAGTGTCCTTTTGGAGTTAAAATATTTTAAATCAAAATTTTATGTTTTGAAATGACAAACAATATTTTGGTGAAATATTTTACTATTTTACTCTAATGGTCTTACAAAGCTTTAGTTAGATTACACTTAGTCCGGAAGGTAACCGCATCTCGTGCGAATCTTGAGGGGTGCCTCGCACATTTCCCTTTAGTTAATTTGAACAGTCACCTTGGAATCTCTCATATTTAGAAGACTTTAACAAAGTTTAACTTTACACTACTTAGTCAAAATAGGTGCCTTGATTCACCTTTAAAATAATTAGGTGGCGACTCTTTAGTTAAGAATTAATTCAGGAATCACCAATATGTTATACTCTAATTTGACTCATGTAAAAATGGGGTTAACAGCAGCCCCAGCAGTGTAGCCTCATGTAGTGTTTGACGAGGATGTTCCAGCCCAGACTGTTCCTGCCGGGTCAGATCAGGTTCCGTAGGGGTTTATTTCCACCCTAGTGCTTCAGGACGGTTTGGTCGGTCTGGTGGGCCTTATGGAGAATGTTGCCCAGACTGGCGCATTCCCCATGGCACCAGCAGTCTCTCAGGCTGGAGGTGGAGCACATACTCCTGGTACTCATACTACGGAGCAGATGTCTCCCCAGTATCAGACTCCAGTAGCTCATCTAGTCGGAGTAGTTCAGCTGGTTGTTGCAGCACTGGCCGGTGATGGGCCAACTATGTCTTCTGAGGCTTTATGGAGATTGAACAAGTTCACCAAGCTCTTTCCAGTTCACTTCAGTGGTGCATCTTCAATGGACCCCCAGGAGTATCTTGACAGTTGTCATGAGGTGCTATGGAACATGGGTATAGTGGAGACCAATGGGGTTGATTTTGCTGCATTTCAGATGACTGGTTCCGCCAAGAAATGGTCGAGAGATTATTTGTTGACTAGACCAACTGGGTCACCTGCTCTTACTTGGGACCAGTTCTCTCAGCTCTTCCTAGAGAAGTTCCTCCCTATCATATTGAGAGAGGAGCATCATCGTCAGTTCGAGTGTCTCCAGCAGGGCAGTATGACTATTACTCAGTATGAGACCCGTTTTGTTGATTTGGCCCGTCATGCTCTTCTTCTGCTTCCTACCGAGAAAGAAAGGGTGAGGAGGTTTATTGACGGAATTGCTCAGCCTATTAGATTGCAGATGGATAAGGAGACTGGGAGTGAGATTTCTTTTAAGGCAGCTGCCAATGTCGCCAGGAGAGTCGAGATGGTTCTTGCATAGGGGGGTCAGGGGTATGACAAGATACCTCGTCATTTCAGTGGGTTCAGTGGTGCCTCATCTAGAGGAAGGGTTAATTTTAGTAGAGGCTATCCTCCCAGGCCGTTTCATTCAGCACTCCAGGCATCCCATAGTGCTCAAGGTAGTCGTGGCCTTCATATGCCTTATTCTGATAAGCTAGCCTACAATGCACCACCGACTAATATTAGTTCACCTCCGCTCCAGATTTTTCAGGGTGGTTACTCAGGTCGATAGGGTCAGTTTCATGGCCAGCAGTCATAGCAGCCGAGGTCCTGTTATACTTGTGGTGATCCGATGCACATTGCTAGGTTTTGCCTTTGTGCATCGAGCAGTTCGCAGCATCAGGGTTCTCGTACCATGGTCCCGATACCTGGTGCTGCATCGCCTGCTCAGCCAACTTGAGGTAGAGGTCAGGCAGCCCGAGGTGGTGGTCCGACCATTAGATGTGGTTCAGGCCGCTAAAGGTGGAGCCCAGCCAGCATGGGGCTATCCTAAAGATGTAGTTCAGATGGTGGGGCCCATCCCCGATTCTAAGATTTTCTAGCCAGGCCTGATGCTGAGTCATCTGATGCCATTATCACAGGTACTGTTTCAGTTTGCAGTAGAGATGCTTCAGTTCTATTTGATCCGGGTTCTACTTACTTCTGTGTGTCATCCTATTTTGCTTCATATTTGGTTGTGCCTGGTGATTCTTTGAGTGCCCCTGTGTATGTGTTCACACCTGTGGAGATGCTATTGTCGTAGATCGTGTTATTCGTTCATGTGTAGTCACCATTGTGAGTCTTGAGACTAGTGCAGATCTTCTACTTCTTGATATGGTCGATTTTGATGTCATTTTGGGTATGCATTGGCTGTCACCTTATCATGCTATATTATATTGTCATGCCAAGACGCTGACCTTAGCCTTGCCGAGGTTTCCACGATTAGAGTGGAGAGGGACTTCTGGACATTCTACCAGCAGGGTTATCTCTTATATGAAGGCTCAACGTATGGTCGAGAAGGGGTGTCTAGCTTATTTGGCTTATGTCCGCGATTCTAGTGCTGAGGTTCCTTCCATGGATTTAGTACCAATTGTTCGTGAGTTTCCAGATGTGTTTCCGACAGACCTGCCGAGGATGCCACCCGACAGGGATATTGATTTCTATATTGATTTGGCTCCGAGCACTCGGTCCATTTTCATTCAGCCGTATTGTATGGCCTCGCCAGAGTTGAAAGAATTGAAGCAGCAGTTGCAGGATTTTCTTGATAAGGACTTCATTAGACCTAGTGTCTTTCCCAGGGGTGTGCCTGTGTTGTTCGTAAAGAAGAAGGATGGATTGATGAGGATGTGCATAGATTATCGGCAGTTGAACAAAGTCACCATCAAGAACAAGTATCCATTGCCGAGGATTGATGACTTATTTGATCGGCTTCAGGTTTCCAAGGTATTTTCGAAGATTGATTTGAGATCTGGCTACCATCAGTGAAGGATTAGGGCATCCAATGTCCGTAAGACAACTTTTCAGACTCGGTACGGGCATTATGAGTTTCTAGTGATGTTCTTTGGGTTGACAAATGCCCCAACAACATTCATGGATTTGATGATCCGAGTGTTAAATCCTTATTTGGACTCCTTTGTTACGATATCTTGATCTATTTCCACAGTCGAGAGGAGCACGAGCAACATCTTAGGATTGCACTTCAGACTCTGAGATACAACAAATTATATGCTAAGTTTTTGAAGTGCGAGTTTTGGTTGGATTCAGTCGCGGGGCACGTTGTATCAGCAGAGGGCATTTAGGTAGATCATAAGAATATTGAGGCAGTTCAGAACTGTCCTAGACCTACTTCAGCTACGGGGATCAGAAGTTTCTTGGGTTTGGCGGGTTATTACTGTCGATTTGTGGAGGGATTTTCATCTATAGCAGCCCCGTTGATCAGGTTGACCCAGAAGGGTGCCCCATTCAGATGGTCAGACGAGTGTGAGGCGAGCTTTCAGAAGCTCAAGACTGCTTTGACTACATCACCGGTGTTGGTGTTGCCCTCAGGTTCAGGATCTTATACGGTATATTGCGATGTGTCCCGTGTTGCGCTCGGTACAGTATTGATGCAGGAGGGCAGGGTGATTGCATGTGCGTCGCGGAAGTTGAAGGCTCATTAGAAGAATTACCCTGTCCATGATTTAGAGTTGGAAACCATTGTTCATGCGCTGAAGATTTGGAGGCACTATCTTTACGGTGTGTCGTGTGAGGTCTTCACGGATCATCGGAGCCTTCAATATTTGTTTCGGCAAAAGGATCTCAATTTGAGATAGAGGAGGTGGTTGGATCTATTGAAATACTAAGGATCTCAATTTGAGACAGATGAGGTGGTTGGATCTATTGAAATACTATGATATCACCATCTTGTATCATCCCGGGAAGGCCAATGTGGTGGCCGACGCCTTGAGTAGAAAGGCAGCGAGTATGGGCAACCTTGCATTCATTCCAGTCGGTGAGAGGCCTCTTGCCTAAGATGTTCAGACTTTAGCCAACTAGATTTTGAGGTTGGATATTTCAGAGCACAGTCGTGTTCTAGCTTGTACGGTAGCTCGGTCTTCTTTGTTTGAGCGCATCAGAGATCGGCAGTATAGCAACCCTCATTTGTTGGTCCTTAGGGACACAGTGTGGCACGATGGTGCCAAGCAGGTTACTGCTGGATATGATGGAGTCTTGAGGATGCAGGGTTGTGTTTGTGTGCCAAATGTGGATGGACTTCGTGAGTTGATTCTTGAGGAGGCCCACAGTTCCCGGTATTTTATTCATCCGGGTACCGCCAAGATACATCAGGACTTGCGGCAACATTAGTGGTGGAGAAGGATGAAGAAGTATATAATTTCTTATATAGCTCGGTGCCTAAATTGTCAGCAGGTAAAGTATGATCATCAGAGACCTGGTGGTTTGCTTCAGAAGATAGAGATTCCTGAGTGGAAGTGGGAGCGTATCACTACGGATTTCGTTGTTGGACTCCCACTGACTCAGAGGAAGTTTGATGTAGTTTGGTTCATTGTGGACAGGCTGACCAAGTCAGCGCATTTCGTTCTTGTGGCAGTTACCTATTCTTCGGAGCGGTTGGTAGAGATTTATATCTGTGAGATCGTCCGCCTTCACGGTGTGCCCGTTTCTATCATTTCTTATCGAAGTAAGCAGTTCACCTCGCACTTCTGGAGGGCAGTACATGGTGAGTTAGGAACGAGGGTTGAGTTGAGCATAGTGTTTTATCCTCGGATGGACGAACAATCCGAGCGCACTATTAAGATATTGGAGGATATGCTCCGCACATGTGTTATAGACTTCGGAGGATCGTGGGATCAGTTCTTGACCCTTGTATAGTTCTCCTACAACAACAGCTACCATTCGAGCATTCATATGGATCCCTGTGAGGCATTATACGGTAGGCGGTGTCGGTTGTCCGTTGGGTGGTTCGAGCCGGGGGAAACTCGGTTGTTGGGTACAAACCTAGTACAAGATGCCTTGGATAAGGTCAAGATTATCGGGGATTGACTTCACACAGCTCAGTACAGGCAACAGAGTTATGCCCACCGCAGAGTTCGTAATGTTGCATTCATGGTCGGGGAGGGAGTATTGCTCCGGGTATCACCCATGAAAGGTGTAATGAGGTTCGGGAATAAGGGCAAGTTAAACCCTATGTATATTGGGCCCTTTGACATTCTGGAGAGAATGGGAGAGGTGTCTTACAGGCTTGCATTGCCATCGGGGTTATCAATAGTTCATCCGGTGTTCCATATTTCCATGCTCCGGAACTATCACAGAGATCCGTCCCATGTGTTATATTTTAGCTCTGTCCAGTTGAACAAGGATTTGACTTACGAGGAGGAACCGATGGATATTCTAGCCCAGGAGGTTCGTCAGTTGAGGTCGAAGAGTTATCCTTCAGTCCGAGTGCAGTGGAGAGGTCAGCCCATCAAGGCAGTTACTTGGGAGTCCGAGTCAGACATGCGGAGTAGATATCCCCACCTTTTCACCAATTCAGGTAATTTTCTATGTCCGTTCGAGGACGAATGGTTGTTTTAGAGGTGGAGAATTTGATGACTCGATAGGTCATCTTATATTTTAGAACCTAATTCTATGATCTGAAGCCTTAAATACCTCATTTTAGCCTTTCTCAATTTGCGTACGCAATACGGGCGTCTTTCCAGAAAGTTTTTATGTAAAAAAATTAGAAAAATATGAATTTTTCCTTAAAATCCACTTGAGTTAACTTCGGTCTACGTTTTGAGCAAACAGACCCAGATTCGTGTTTTGGCGATCCTAGTGGGTCCGTATCGTGATTTGGTATTTGGCGCTCGGAATCAAATTCAGATTCCAAAACAAATTACATAACTGGACTCGGGGGTGAATAGGTAATCGGGTTTTGGTCTGAACTTCAGGATTAAACTAAGCGGGCCAGGGGGTTGACTTTTGTTGACTTTTTCAATAATGACCTGAATTGAATTCTTTACAATCATGGGTAGTTCCTAAGGCTTAAATTGAATCATTTGGTTGGTAATTTGCTAGATTCTATTGGTTCGGAGGCTTGTGTGAAAGGAAAAGCCGTGGTTGAGCTATGCGTTTGGTTGTTGGAGCGAGGTAAGTGTCGTGGTTAACCTTGACTCGAGGAAATATGAGTTGTTTGCCTAAAATCTACTTGTTTTGATGTTGGGTACAACGTATATGTGAAGTGATGAGTACTTATGCGTTGTTTGTCGGGTTATAGCATGTGGGTGTGTTTGTTCCATGTAGTTTATTACTTACTGTGAGCCGTTATCAATGCTCAGACTAGTGACTTGCTAAATTGATAGTCTTATTGTGTTTACGGACTTTTGGTGACAATTGAGAATTGAATCTAAAGTTGAGATTGGTATTGTAGAACCATTGTTGAGGTAAAGCTTGTTATTGTTGAGTTCTATCTCCATGCTTTATATTGTTCATTGTTTGTGGTGAGGGAGAGTGTTAATGCACGAAGGGTGATGCCGTGCCATATTGTGAGTGTTAATGCACAAAGCGTGATGCCGTTCCATATTGAGAGTGTAATTCACGAAGGGTGATGTCGTGCCGTATCATTGATTTACATTGTGAGGTTTAGAGTAAAAGCACGAAGGGTGATGTTGTGCAACATTTTTGTTTCATTGGGAGGTTGAGAGTAAAAGCACGAAGGGTGATGCCGTGCAACTTCTTTTATTGTGTTTATTGATTTTACTGATTAAAGGCATATAGACTGTTTCGGGTTATCATATTTGCAGTAGCTCTTATATCTTGCTTCCCATTTTAGCATGTTCCCCTCCCAGTAGTATATGTTTTAGTTGTTATTGTTGTCTTTCTTGTACTCATACTATTACCTGCATAGGTTTTATATATGGGTGTTTTGTTTTAGCCTCGTCACTATTTCTTCGAGGCTAGGCTCGACACTTACGAGTACATGGGGTCGGTTGTACTCATACTACACTCTGCACTTCTTGTGCAGATTTTTGTACTGCTCCCCTAGCTGATCGAGAGGTTCGCAGCCGGATTTGCTGTCAGGAGACCCAAGGTAGATCTGCTTGGGTCTGCAGACCCTGGAGTCTCTTTTTAGTCTTATCATTTAATGTTTCTTTCTTCAGAATAATGTATTTCCTTTTCAGAATTTGTTTGTAGTAAATCATAGTAGCTCGTGAGTCGTGATTCCAGATCCTAAATGTACCAAATATTATGGGTTTTATGTTATTCTGCAACTCCGTTTTAGTTTGTGTTGTGCTTAATTGATCTTGTTATTGCAATTGGTTAAAGTTGGCATTAAAATCCTCTGACACTGGCTTGCCTAGCAAGTAAAATGTTAGGCTCCATCACGGTTCCGACTATGGGAATTTCGGGTCGTGACAGATTTACAACCAAAATTATGTAGGAATAGGTTTACTAGATTCTAGTCAATTTTGGTTTTGTTGTATTATAAATAGGGATGCTACTACATATTTTCTATTGTGGAGAGGTAAGAATGATGTAGAGAGATTCAAGAGTTTATGAGTTGTGAAAAAGCCTCCTACCACGTTCTCTCCCTATTTAATAAGTTTTTTCTATATAGTCTTTGTTGGATTTGTTGCTTGTAAATTATTCTTGGGATATTTCAATCCTTCAAATTGGTATTAGAGCTTGTGTGAGATTTTTTCAGAGCCAGTGTGAGATCCAAATAAAAAAAATATGGATACTCTATTACCTAATTGTCTCGTTTTGTGTTTGATGGCAAAAGTAATTTCGAAACTTGGTATCAACAGATGAAGAATTTTTTTAAGGCTATTGGATTATGGTCCACCATTGATGAAGAATTTGAGGAACTTTCGGAAGGTACAACGTTGACGGGTGATATAGCTACGAAATTTGAGAAGAAAAGACAATTAGATTATAAGGCACACTACTATCTACGCATCAAGGTCGAACTGCATGTATCTCAAAAATATTTGCATGCAAAGTCATCAAAGGAGTCTTGGACAATCTTGGGGAAGTCATATCGAAGAGCTGTTGACATAAAGAAGGAGAAACATCAAG
>MDKI01028214.1:0-19683 GCA_005239505.1 Nicotiana paniculata
TTAATATTTATAGCAAAATAGTATAGAATTTCGGTGTGGTCAAAAAATAGTTGTTCACAACGCTTATCTCAGGCAGCACCCTGGAGTTCCTCTTTTCTTTATGATGTCTGTACTATTTCTTCAGATAGTAGGGCAACTTGTACTTTCTTTTGGATACTAGTTTCTATTAGATGCCCGTGGACCTGTGACGCCAGTTCCTGGCATGCCCACGTAGTGGATATTCTATTCTTTTGGGTTATAATGATGGTGGTGATTACTATATTTATTGCTCACTTTGATCGTTTAAGCCACTAATTTACTTCAAAGTTATGCTTTTGAAAGAAAAACCTCTTAAGTATGGTGAATTATTTTATAAATTAAAAAGGGATCACTAGTAAATTAAAGTTGGCTTGCCTGACATCGAAGTTGAGCACCATCGCGACCTAAATTAGAATTTGGGTCGTGACATGACAACAATTCAACCAGGCCAAATAGTTATAGAAACAATAATGAACATATAAGAGTTAAGACAATGATCAAATAAGTGGGGAAACGGGAAAGGATCATGTTTAACACACAATTTGGGTGGTGTATAGATACTCGTCACCACACCTATACACCACGCCCATGCATTTCACATAGCAAACAAAGGGGGAGTCTTATTCCCTCAAGCCAAAGTTAGACCAAACACCTACCTCAATTCCGCAGGCCACTCACTGCTCAATTATTGCTTTTCCTTTTGAATTCACCTCTAAATTGCTCGAATTTAATCAAAATTAACTTAATATCATTAACTAATGCTAAACCCAAATATGCTATTAGTTTTGAAATCCGACCTTAATTTGATATAAAAATTCGATTTTTACAGTTAAAATCGAACTCCGTTTTTCACCAAATTTCACAGTTAACCTCTAAATATCATAACAAAGTTGTACCGGGTTCCGGAACCAATATACGGACCCGATATCAATAATTTTTAGCATTATTTCTTTTCTTTAATTCATGAACATTTCAGCAAAATAATTTCTTTCAAAAATTGATTTCTAAGGCTTGGGACCTCGGAATTCATTTTCGGGCATACGGTCGAGTCCCATATTTTACTGCGGACCTCCCTGGATCGTCGAAATACGAATCTGGGTCCGTTTACTCAAAATATTGACCAAAGTCAACTTTTATCAAATTTAAATTCTAAAAATCACTATTTCTCATATTTTCACATAAAAGCTTGCAGGTTTTACGCCCGAACTGCGCACGTAAATCGAGGTACTTAATTTTAGTCCTTTTATGGTTATTTAGTATGGAACGGAGTCTAATTTAATAAAATGACCCCTTGGGTCATCACACTAATCCAGCTTCGCATCACGTACGTCCCATTTAAAGCTGAAATGCTCCCTACTAAGAATATCACTAGAATTTGAACTTGAAGGGGGAGAAATCACATCATCCAAAACATCCTATTTGTGGTAATTATGTCAAATTTTAGGATCCCATTTGTGATACTTCTATCAATTTTTAGGATGGTTTAACTAAATAATCACGCAAGTATTCATCTAAATAAATCGAGTTAGTGGGTCAAAATTTATACTATTATAGAATTGTTTTCTTATACAATTTGATTCCTTTATAATTAGTGGGCTTACCGTGATACAAAATTTCTTTATAAGTCTTAACTATTTAATTCAATTTATTTTGGAAAAATCTATGGTCAAACGGGTCCTTAAAAAGCAAAGGGCAAGTTGGTGTGGATCACTCACCGTCCAAAGCACGGACATGAATACTAGTAAAGATAATAATTCTGGAATAGAATTTGGGATTGTATTTATCTCATATTTGGTTATAGGTATTAGCTAATCTCGGGATAAATCTTACACTAAAATAATAGGATTAGCAATCACATATAAAAGTAAATAACTAATTCCATAAGATACCACCGTTGTACCAAACGAAAAACAGACTAACCGTCCAAAATTTGAGCTAAATCTTAAAAATAAATTTGCATCCCAATAGGGGCAAATTAATTCTTGGTGTTTGTCTAAATTTTGGTGAACAACAACGGATATAGTTTTTTGACATAACATTAACAAAAAAAAAAGCTGAATAAGCAAGGTAGGTGAAAAATGAGCCAAAACATTGAACTATTGCCGAATTTTTATAAGTAAACCATAAGAGTACAATTTTTTTTCCGGAGAACTACAATTATCATATGTTATAAATTCTTACAATAAATAAAGATGTTTCTCCTTGGGTCCAACTCGCTCCTTTTCTTTTTTCTTTGAGGTATTCTGATATTTTCTCCTTTCAAACAGAGCAACTTGCATTTTTGATACTCTCTTTTAGTATCGAATATTCCCAAAGAAGAGCCCCGTACGCAACCTCAAACGTCTCAACATCTCTCTTTGAACTGTGAAACCAAATAAATAAAACACATGTGAGCCCTAAAACATTGGACATAAATAAGACAAATGAAGAGAAAGAAAAAGAAATTTCAAGAAAAATGGAAGTTCATTCTTCAAGTTGTTGTTTGATTGACTTAGAACTTTTTCCTCGAGATGCCATTGGTTAAAAAGTTTAAGTTGATCCAAGACTCTTTCGATCTTGAACCGATTCTTAGATCTTCTTTAGCGGCGGAAAGTTTATGATAAGCAAAGTAGATTTAAACGAAAAATGAGTACGATATATATAGCTGTTTTTAGAGTTAGTTTGTGTATAAGTTACGCCTGTTAGAGGGACCACTTCTTAAATGAATGAATTTTGCACAATATTTAGATATTACATATTATTATATAATTAATAAAGCATCATGTATGAAATCAGATTGTTTCTTAAAATAAATTATACATATATACATTTATCTCCGATTTTTTTTTGTTTAACCATTAATTTTCGGGACTCACTACCTAGACTAATTCAATTTCGCATCACGTACGTCCCATTTAAAGCTGAAGTACTCCCTTCAAAGAATATCTCTAGAATTTGAACTTGAAGGGGGGCGAAATCACATCATCCATTATATCCTATTTGTGGTAATTATGTCAACTTTTAGGATCTCATTTGTGATACTTCTGTCAACTTTTAAGATGGTGTAATTAAATAATCACGCAAGCATTCATCTAAAAAAATCATGTTAGTGGGTCAAATTTATACTATTATTGAATTCTTTGTTCTACAATTTGATTCCTTTATAATTAGTGGGCTTTTCGTGATAGAGAATTTCTTTTTAAGTCTTAACTATTTAATTCCATTTATTTTGGCAAAATCTATGGTCAAACGGGTCTTAAAAATCATGGATAAGCTGGTGTGGATCACTCACCGTGCAAAGCATGGACATGTATACTAGTAAAGATAATAATTCCAGAATAGAATTTGGGATTGTATTTATCTAATATTTGGTTATAGGTATTAGCTAGTCTAGGGATAAGTTTTACACTAAAATAATAGGATTATCAATTCCATATAAATGTAAATAACTAATCCCATAAGATATCACTATTGTACTAGACGAAGAACAGACTAACCGTCCAAATTTTGAGTTAAATCTTAAAAACAAATTTGCATCCCAATAGGGGCAAAATTAATTCTTGGTGTTTGTCTAAATTCTAGTGAACAACAACGGATATACTTTTTTTAAATAACACTGTAACAAGAAAAAAAAAAGTTGAATAAGCAAGGTAGATGAAAAATGAGCCAAAACATTGTACTATTGCCGAATTTTTATAAGTAAACCATAAGAGTACAATTTTTTTCCCGGAGAACTACAATGATCATATGTTATAAATTCTTACAATAAATAAAGATGTTTCTCCTTGGGTCCAACTAGCTCCTTTTCTTTTTCTTTGAGGTATTATGATATTTTCTCCTTACAAACAGAGCAACTTGCATTTTTGATACTTTCTTTTAGTATCGAATATTCCCAAAGAAGAGCCCCGTACGTAACCTCAAATGTCTCAGCGTCTCTCTTTGATCTGTGAAACTAAAAAAAGAAAATACATGTGAGCCCTAAAACATTCAAAATAAATAAGACAAATGAAGAGAAAGAAAAAGAAATTTCAAGAAAAATAGAAATTCACTCTTCAAGTTGTTGTATGATTGACTTAGAACGTTTTCCTCGAGATGCCATTGGTTAAAAGTTGAAGTTAGTCCAAGACTCTTTCAATCTTTAACCGATTCTTAGATCTTCTATAGCGGCGAAAAGTTTATGATAAGCAAAGTTGGTTTTGACGAAAAATGAGTATGATATATATAGCAGTTTTTAGAGTTAGTTTGCGTATAACCTACGCGTGTGAGAGGGACCACTTCTTAAATGAATGAATTTTACATAGTATATAAAGATTACATATTATTGTATAATTAATTAAGCATCATTTATGAAATCAAATTGTTTCTTGAAATAAATTATACATATCTACATTTATCTACGGTTTTTTTTTGTTTAACCATTAATTTTCGAGCCTCGCTAATTAGACTAATCCAGCTTCGCATCACGTACGTCCCATTTAAAGCTGAAATTCTCCCTACTAAGAATATCTATAGAATTTGAACTCAAAGGGGGAGAAATCACATCATCCACTACATCCTATGTGTGGTAATTATGTCAACTTTTAGGATCCCATTTGTGATACTTCTGTCAACTTTTAGGATGGTGTAACTAAATAATCACGCAAGTATTCATCTAACAAAATCGAGTTAGTGGGTCTAAATTTATACTATTATTGAATTTTTTGTTCTACAATGTGATTCCTTTATAATTAGTGGGCTTTTCGTGATACATAATTTCTTTTTAAGTCCTAACTGTTTAATTCCATTTATTTTGGCAGAATCTATGGTCAAACGGGTCCTTAAAAAGCATGGATAAGCTGGTGTGGGTCACTCACCGTGCAAAGCATGGACATGTATAATAGTAAAGATAATAATTCCATAATAGAATTTGGGATTGTATTTATCTCATATTTGGTTATAAGTATTAGCAAATCCCGGAATAAATTTTACACTAAAATAATAGGATTAGCAATCCCATATAAAAGTAAATAACTAATCCCATAAGATACCATCGTTGTTGTAACGACCCGACCGGTTGTTTTTAGCTATAGCGCGTCGTTTGGAAGTTTGAGGCTATGAGCAGCTTCACTTTAGGTATTATGACTTGTACGTATGGTCGGAATTGAATTTCCAGGAGTTTCAAAGTTGATTTGTAAAGAGAACTCTCGTTTCGGAAGCTCTAAGTTAGAAGGATCGACTAAGGTTGAATCTTTGAGTAAACGGACTCGAAATCGGGGTTTGAAGGTTCCAACAGGTTCGTATGATGATTTTGGACTTGGACGTATGTCCAGGTTGTGTTTTGGGTGGCCCGGGAGCGTTTCGGCACTTTTTGTGGAAGTTAGCGATTTGGCAAGAAACTAGTAAATTTGGGTTGAAGTGCATTTAAATATTATCGATGTCCGTTTGGAGTTCTGAGCCTGGGAATATCTCTGTATGATGATTTTGGTATTGGGAGCGCGATCGGAAGTGGATTCGGAGGTCCGTAGGTCATTTTGGAGTCATTTGGCTAAATTTAGAAATTCGAAGGTCTTGAGGAGTTAGACTGGAAGTGGAACTTTTGATATCGGGGTCAAATTTTGATTCTGGAAGTTGGAGTAGGACTGTAAGGTTGAATATAACTGGTGTGCAAAATTTGAGATCAATCGGACGTGACTTGATAGGTCTCGGCATCGAATAAAGAAGTTTGAAATTCTAAGTTCATCAAGTTTGGATTGGGGCGTAATTCATGATTTTTAGCATTTTTTGATGTGATTTCAAGGCTTGAATTAGTTCGTAATGTGTTTTGCGACAGATTGGTGTGATCGGACAGGGTCTCGGGGGCCTCGGGTGGATTCCGAATGGTCAACGGATCTATTTTGACCTTATGGAGGGGTTGAGGCTGCTGTCTTCTGGTGTAACCGCACCTGCGAGGATTTGGCTGCAGGTGCGCAGTCGCAGAAGCAGCCTAGGAGTCGCAGAAGCGGGCAGGAGCACAGGTGCGAGGGAAGACCCGCACCTGCGAAGGCGCAGATGCGGAAGGGAGATCGCAGGAGCGGGAGCTGCTGGGTTGAGTTAGAGTCGCACCTGCGATGGTTTTTCGTAGGTGTTGAGCCGCAGGAGCGTCTAATGGACCGCAGGTGCGAAGGTCGGGGTTGGGAAGTGTCTTCTTTAAAGCAAAGGGTTTGGCTCATTTTCATTTTATTTCGTCCATGGGAGCCGATTTTGGAGCAATGTGGAGCGCATCTTCATCAACTAGTAGGGGTAAGTGCTTCCATCCCAAGTTTGAGTTAAATACATTGATTATCTATACTTGAGGATTTGCACATTCTACGGTTATGATAATTCACTCGTGTGTTTCTATGGTTCTCTCGGAATGAGTTAAGTAAAGAGTTTCTATATGATGAAGTGTTTACCCTATTAGTGGTTCAGGGGTTATGATGAAATTCTTGTGCTATCGTATATTGGCATGTTAGGTGCAGTGAGCGGTTTGAAATTGAAGGTGAGGGCCAAGGTTGCGGTTCAGTGTTGGCAACGATGGCACGAGCTCGGATGAGCAGGAAAGGGGTTCGGATGTTTAGAGTAAGCTGGTATTGTCTTTAGCATCACCTGAGATTGGTGTTTGTGTAAGAGGCTTTGCATTCTGGATGCGGATTCTTGATTTGCTTTGCAGCATTTGTATGGCCGGTGGTATGGAGGTGCAGACTCGTTACCTGGTGCGTGAGGTCGTGGAAGTGTATTCCACGGGAAGATTGTATAAGTGTGGCATGTAGTCACTTGACTGATTGAAGATTTAAACCAAGTATGAAGAATATAGTAATACTGCTTATTATAGGATTCATGCTTGGAGGGCGCTCAGTTCATTTGATTGTGGATTGTGGGAGTTTGTCCCGGCTATGATGGTTGTTCTTGTGTGTTATGAGAGAAGTGGGCTATTATGGACCCAGGAAAGGCTATTAGTCTAGTTCGGTGCGATCAGTATCGGCTCGAGGTCTATGAATGAATGTAAATATGAATATGGGCTCTATATCATGCCAGATATGTTCATTTCAGCATAGCGCTCCTCATGGAGGAGTATTCGGATGATGGATGTTGTTTTGTTGTCGGCTATTTCATGTAAGGTTATACTGTGCCGTGTGAGTTGTGTAACGGCTTGATAAATTTCTTATGTGTTGAGGTTCCACGTAGAGATGGTGTTATCTGAGCAGGATGGCTCTTGAGATTCAGATTATAAATCTCACCTCAGTTGTGCTTGAGTTTTGTAGTGTATGGCGCTATCTGTCTCCCCAGTGTTGATATTATGCACTTAGCGCGCTTGTGACCGATATTCGGTATTTTGTTGTAATGAGCAATTTAGCTCAGTGTGTATCTCTTTATGTGAATTTTATGTGTGGATTGGGTGGCACGTTGCCATGGGTATGTCGTTTGGATCGAGTTGCACGCCGCAACAGTGTGATGATGAGTACAGTTTTTATATTCCATTTTTGTGTGTTTTGTTTCCCCTTTTCTGAGAAAAGTTCATATTAGTTACGTGGGTTGAGTAGTTCCTTCTAGAGTTCGTTTTCCTTATGTGTCACATTCGAGTTTGTAGCTTAGTGGCACATTGAGGCATTATGTGAGACTGTTGGTCATGTCTGGGGTGGCTTATTGCCTGAGCAGCTCGCACTGGGTGAGACGGGATTTTTGGTTCTATGATCAGTGCGACCGGATTATATGAAATATATTAAAGAGAAAATGCCATTATTTGGTTCATAATGATGTAATGGTTCTTTTCAGGAGTATGGACTCAATGAATTGTTGACTTGGCAGTTGGTTATGAATTTCTACACATCTTTTCCGACGTGGCAGTATCGCAAGAGTTTGAACAGGACTCATATGAGTCATGAGGTGCGAGTGAGCATCAGATTCGTGGAATGTCGGATGTTATCATCAGAGAGTGTTATTATGGTCGTGCGAGTTATGCAGTGCATAGTGTGAATTCAGCAAAGGAATGCAGTCATGTCTTGGTACATCGTGTAGGGAGTGATGTGGTGCTCGTATGTTGGAAGCAGGCGTGGCAGAGAATTTCCGGATGATGGAATTGGTCTCTAAGGCTTATTTGCCTAAAAATAAGAGAATATCTTCAGAGTTGCTTGAGCTAATGTGCTCAACTGAGTGGTGGTAGCATGGGTAGGTGATGAGGTCTTAACTAGTGATTTTGGACAACTCCAGTGCAGTTCTTAGCACGTTCGAGGATGAACTTATGCTCAAGTGGGAGAGAATGCTCAAGTGGGAGAGAATGTAATGACCCGACCTGTCATTTTGAGCTCTAGCGCGTCATTCAGAAGTTTGAGGCCATGAGCAGATTCACTTCAGGTATTATGACTTGTACGTATGGTCGAAATTGAATTTTCGGGAGTTTCGGAGTTGATTTATAAAGAGAACTCTCGTTTCGGAAGCTCTAAGTTTGAAGGATCGACTAAGGTTGAATATTTGAGTAAACGGCCTCGAAATCGGGATTTGAAGGTTCCAACAGGTTCGTATGATGATTTTGGACTTGGCCATATGTTCGAGTCGGGTTTTGGGTGGCCCGGGAGCGTTTCGGCGCCTGTTGTGGAAGTTAGCATTTTGGGAAGAAACTCGTAAATTTGGGTTGAATTACATTTCAACGTTATCGATGTTCGTTTGGAGTTCTGAGCCTTGGAATATCCCACATGGTGATTCTGGCATCGCAATCGAAAGTGTATTCAGAGGTTCGTAGGTCATTTTGGAGTCATTTGGCTAAAGTTAGAAATTCGAAGGTTTTGAGGAGTTAGACCGGAAGTGGACCTTTTGATATTGGGGTCGTATTTCGATTCCGGAAGTTGGAGTAGGACCGTAAGGTTGAATATGACTGGTGTTCAAAATTTAAGGTCAATCGGACATGACTTGATAAGTCTCGGCATCAAATGAAGAAGTGTGAAGTTCTAAGTTCATCAAGTTCGGATCGGGGCGTAATTCATGATTTTTAGCGTTGTTTGATGTGATTTCAAGGATCGACTTAGTTCTTAATGTGTTTTGGGACAGGTTGGTGTGATCGGACGGGGTACTGGGGGCCTTGGGTGGATTCCGTATGGTCAACGGATCGATTTTGGCCTTATGGAGGTGCTGAGGATGCTGTCTTCTGGTGTAACCGCACCTGTGAGGATTTGGCCGCAGGTGCGGAGCCGCAGAAGCGGGAAGGAGTGCAGGTGTGAAGGAAGATCTACACCTGCGAAGGCGCAGATATGGAAGGGAGATCGCAGGAGTGGGAGCTGCTGGGTTGAGTTAGAGCCGTACTTGCGATGGTTTTCCGCAGGTGCGGAGCTGCAAGAGCGTCTAATGGACCGCAGGTGCGAAGGTCGGGGGTTGGGCAGTGTCTTCTTTAAAGCGAAGGGTTTGGCTCATTTTCATTTTATTTCGTCAATGGGAGCAGATTTTTGAGCAATGTGGAGTGCCATCTTCATCAACTAGTAGGGGTAAGTGCTTCCTTCCCAATTTTGAGTTAAATACATTGATTATGTATATATTTTAGCATAGAAATTAGTAGAAATTTGGGATTTTGAAGTAAAACCTAGAAATTTATATTTTTGGATTTTCGCCATGGAATTGAGAACAAATTATATATTTGAGTTCGTAATATTATGGGTAATATTTATCTTCGAAAAATTTCGAATCTGGGCACGTGGGCCCGAGGGTGATTTGATCGACTTTTTGATCTGGGTTAGGAATTGTTATGAATGGGATTATAATGAGTATTTGAGCGTATATTAATGCGTTTGCATAATTATTGGCTAGTTTTGGAGCGTTGTGCATCGGTTTGAGATGTTGGAAGGGCTTGGAAGCCGGTTATGAAACTTTGGAGCGAGGTAAGTCTCCTTTCTAACCTTGTAAGAGAGAATTGTCCCCATAGGTGAAATAACTAATTATGTGCTACTATTTGTGGGGGCTACGTACGCACGAGGTGAAGAGATTCCTTATGTAGCTACTAGCTATGCCTATGTCCGGGTTGTTTATTATGTTAGTCGGACCTTAGGTGAGGCCGAAACCAGATATCCACACTTAGGAAAATTAGCGTTTGCTTTAATAAGCGCCTCTAGGAAATTAAAACTGTATTTCCAATATCATCCAATATATGTTGTAACTATGTATCCTCTTTGCAATATTTTGCACAAACCCGAACTTTCGGGTCGTTTGGCCAAATGGGCCTTTGAGATCAGTGGGTATAATATCAAGTATCGATCCCGAACGGCCATCAAGTCTCAAATTTTGGTCGACTTCACGCTAGCCCTAGTACCCTAGGTCGAAAGAAAACTATTATTCAAACCGGGTATATCATCGGGGGTGTGGACCCTCTTCATGGACGGCACTTCGAACGTGAAGGAATCCAGGTTGGGTATCGTTCTGAAACCACCCACGGGTAATATTATTAGACAATCTATCAGGACATAGAAATTAACTAACAATGAGGCCGAGTATGAGGCAATGATTGTAGGTCTCAAGTTGGCTAAAAGCTTGGGAGCAGAGGTCATCGAGGCCAAATGTGACTCCCTCCTCGTAGTAAACAAAGTCAATAGGACCTTCGAAGTCCGAGAAGACCGAATGCAGAGGTATCTGGATAAACTACAGGTAACTCTACATCGATTTAAATAATGGACCTTACAACATGTACCTAGAGAACAGAACAGCGAGGCCGACGCTTTTGCAAACTTAGGGTCATCGGTCAAAGACGAAGAACTCAACTCGGGGATTGTCGTACAACTCATAAAATCGGTGATCGAAGATGCCACGCCGAAATAAACTCCACAAGTCTGACCTGGTACTGGAGAAACAAGTACATAGAATACTTAAAGAACGGTAAACTTCCATCCGATCCAAAGGAATCGAGAGGTGTACGTACGAAGGAAACACTATTCACTTTGTCCGAAGACTGAATGTTGTTTAAAAGGATGTTCGATGGGCCGTTGATAATATGTTTGGGACCGGGAGATACCAAATACGTCCTACGAGAAATTCATGAGGGTACTTGTGGAAATCACTTTGACTATCACAATAGACAACATACTCCTGTTGATGCAAGTCAAGATCTTGAAGGAACCATTTAAGCCATATCATCTCTTTTCCAGCTTCAGTAGCGGCAATGTACTCTGCTTCAGTTGTAAGGAGTGTGACACACTTCTGCAACCTTGATTGCCATGATATATCTCCCCCTGAAAAAGTAAACAAATATCCAGTAGTGGATTTTTTATCAATTTCACATGCCGTATCAGCGTCTGTATAGCCCTTCAATGTTGGATCATATCTTCCAAAACACAAGCATTCGTCTGAGGTTCCTTTTAGATACCTGAGTATCCACTTTACAGCTTCCCAATGTTCTTTCCCGGAATTGTCAAGAAACCTACTAACGACATCGTCAACATGAGAAATATCAGGTCTAGTACATATCATTGCATACATTAAGCTCCTGACGGCAGAGGAATATGGAACTTTATCCATGCTTTCTTTATCATCCTTTGTTGTAGGACACATTTTCTTGATCAACTTTTTATGACCAGCAAGAGGAATGCTAACTGGTTTAGCACTCATCATTTTGAAGCGTTTAAGCATACGTTCAATGTACATCATTTATGACAGCAACAACTCTATTTGACCTATATCGGACAATCTCCATTCCTAGGATTTGTTTTGCTAGACCCAATTCTTTCATGTCAAATGACTTGGACAAATCTTCCTTCAACTTGGCAATCAACTTCTTGTCTTGTCCTGCGATCAGCATGTCATCCATATATAACAACAAGATGATAAAGTTATTGTTAGAGAATTTCGTATAGCATACACATAGATCTGAAAAAGTCTTTGTGTATGTTTGACATCTCATGAATGAGTCAAACTTCTTGTACCACCGCCTAGGCGCTTGTTTCAGCCCATAAAGACTTTTTTTCAACTTGCACACCATGTGTTTCTTCGCCTTTGCTTCAAAACCTTCTGGCTGCTCCATATAGATCTCGTCTTCCAAATCTCCATGCAGAATCACAGTTTTCACGTCCAACTTCTCCACTTCAAGATCTAGGCTAGCTGCCAATCTCAAGATTGTTCAAATAGAAGTCATTTTGACAACATGTGAGAAAATTTTGTTCGAAACCTTTTACCACCAATCGAGTTTTGTGCTTGACCAGCTTTTTGTTTCCATCTTTCTTGAGCTTAAAGACCCACTTGAACTTGAGAGGTCTTTTGCCTTTTGGAAGTTCAACCAGTTCGTACGTATCATTCTTTAGTAGAAAATTCATCTCTTCTTGCATGACTTCCATCCACTGAATTTGGTTCGGATGATATAGCACCTCCTTGAAATTCTCTAGATCCCCCTCATCAGTGACGAGAATATACTCCGAAGAAGGATACCTTGTGGACTCTACCTTCTCTCTTTCAGATCTTCTCAAAGGTTGTTGTCCTTCTTCTTGTTGTGGTCTCCTTCTTCCTCTTATGTACTAAGGTGCTCCTACTGCTCAGCAACCTCTTCATCTACGCCTTTTATGTTCCATTATTCACCTGTGGACGGGTTACGTACAGGTACAATAGGAGTCACTCACAAATAAAGCCCCTCGGGCACGGTGTCACTCACAAATAAAGCCTCTCGGTCACTCGTGACTCATCTCTCGTAAATTTGCACTCACGCTCAATAGCTACCATATAATAACCGTTGTGGCGTGCAGCCCGATCCATAAATAGTCGACTGCGCTCAGTGGGGGTGTACAGACTCCGGAGGGGCTCCTTCATCCCAAGCGCTATATCACTACGGCGTGCAGCCCGATCCAATATATATATCGTTGCGATGTGCAGTCCAATCCAATATATATCTCGCTGCGGCGTGCGGCCCGATCCATCACTATCCTCACAATCCGGCTCTCGGCCTCGCTCAGTCATCACCCTCACAAGTCGCTCGGGCAACTCACCATAAATCACGGGACTCAACCCAAAAACTATCTTTCATTTGTTTGAAAGGAGGATGATAAATAAGAATGAACAATGAACAATTATAAATCATGACTGAAATTATACTTTCTATAAATAAAAAACAGTGTGAGAATAGTAGTAAAACACCCCTGAGGGTCCAAACAGGTCGGCACAAGGCCCCAAACATGGTATACAGCCCAAAATATAATATAAATCTCTAAAATACGGAATATCATATGACTTCAAAGAAAATACGCGGATTAATAGTCGCTACGGGACGGACCAAGTCACAATATCTATCGATGCCCGCCCACACGCCCGTCACCTAGCATGTGCGTCACCTCATTTATAAAAATAATACAAACTACTGGGGTTTCATACCCTAAGGTCTAGATTTACGTTCGTTACCTACCTCAAACCGGATGAAAAACTACTCCGCGATGATTTTGCCCCTAGATTCGGTCTCAACGCGCTCCGAATCTATTCAAAACATATCCATATCATCAAAATATGCTAAAGGGACAACGCCCACTAGAAAATATCCAATTTACATCAAAAATTCCGAAATTGGCCAAACCCGACCCCCAGGCTCTCACGATAAAAATCATAAAACTAGAATCCTTACGCTCTCACGAGTTCATGCATACCAAATACATCAAAATCGGACCCCAAATGGCCCCTCAAATCCCCAATTTATACTTTCAAATTTCAAGCCCTATCTTCCAAATTTCTCCACTAAAACATGTTAAAACAATGGAAAAATCGACCTAAACACAAGATACAAGGTCCATGTAGCTTACCTCACTGAATACACTTGATTCCCCCTTGAAATCCCAGCTCAAAGCTCCAAAATCCGACCAAAATGGTGAAGAAATGAGTGAAAATTCGCGAAGCCAACCTTATATAGGTTCTGCCCAGAAATCTCGCACCTGCGACCCCATGCCCGCACCTGCGGTGCCGCACCTGCGGAAAATTCCTCGCAGGTGCGGATTCTCACTTAAGCCAAATTTCCGCATCTGCGATCCTCAACACGCACCTACGGACCCGCAGGTACGATCCAACTTCTGCATCTGCGCTCCCAGGCCAGGTTCCACTTTTCTGCATCTGCGCAAGTCTTCCGCACCTGCGGCTCCCCGTCCGCAGGTGTGGCCACACCAAAAGGTCTGCACCAGCAGCCATTCGCTGCATTTTCTCCAACTTCCAACCTTTCAAAATCGTCTGAAATCAATCCCGAGCCCCTCGGGGCCCCAACCAAAAGTACCAACAAGTCACATATCAATATACCAACCTAGTAGAACCCTCGGGACACTAAAAATAACATCAAAACACTAAATCAAATCCAAATTCAAGTCATTTCTAAACTTCCGAAATTTGCCACGACGCTGAAACCACCCAAACAATGTCTGAATGACCTGAAAATTTGCACACACATCCTAAATGACACTACGGACATGTTCCAACTTTTGGAATCCCATTCCGACCCCGATAGCTAATTTTTCACTGTCGACCGGAAATCACCAAAAATCCAATTTCGCCAATTCAAGCCTAGTCCTACTCCGGCCCTCCGAATGACATTCCGAACACACTCCTAAGTCCCAAATCACCTAATGAAGCTATCCTAGCCACGAAAACTACATTCCAAGATCATTTACCTATAAGTCAACTTTCGGTTGACTTTTCCAACTAAATCACCAACCTAAGAGACTAAGTGTCTCATTTCTCGCCACAACCACTCCGAACCCGAATCAATCGACCCAACGCAACACAAAAGAGCTGAACCATACAAGAATGAAGCAGAAATGGGAAATACATGGCTAAACTCTCGGAACGACCGGCTGGGTCGTTACAGTTAATGCATGTATTTAAGCCCATTGCATTGTTAATACCATGGTTTCTTATGCATTACTTATGCATAGGATAATATCAAATAGGGAGTATAACTAATGCTTGCATAACTAATGCATAGGTTCAAAAAGTGCACCAAAAAAAGTATTACTAATACACAAAGTTAATGCATGCATTATTTTACCTAATGCATCCTACCAAACGACCCCTTACAGTTATGGGTTTACATCAACTATTTATTGCAGTTTTAGTGATTTTTATACATAAATTTATGTTATGTGTCGAAAGAACTGGGTTCAGATGAACCTGGTACTAAAGAGCTGGATAAGTAATTTCAAAAAATATATAATATTGTTATACATAATTTCAGGAAAGGAGCATAAGATCAGGTGAATTGGATCAGATTTTTTAAGCTCGGTTTCAGATTAATTGATTTATATATTTTAGATTTTCAATTTTGAGCTTATAGTAAGGTGTGGAGGTCGATCCTCGGTCGAGTATCATGGTTGTAAGTTAGGAGGTAGTTGAGCATTTTTTTACTTCGTACCGGGTGTGAGGCAAGTCTGATAGGGTTGTGTCTTAGACTACTAGTGATTAATGTAGTGTTCACACTATTCTTCTATTATTCATAGTACCGAACCTTATTTACTTGTTATTGTCATTGCTTTTCACCTATTTTCTTGTCTTTATGATGTTGTTATTCTTTTTAATGTTTATGTTGATTAATACTGATATATTATCTTTTTCCGTCTTCTTGAACCGATGGTCTATCAGAAAGAGCCCCTCTACTCCCCTGGGGTAGGGGTAAGGTATGTACACACTACCCTCCCCAAACTCTACTTGTGGGATTTTACTAGATTGTTGTTGATGATTTTGAGCTTATAAGTTGAGATGTTTATTCTTTTAACAAAAAAAAACTTCAAAATGAAGTATTCATGTTAAATTTCCTAAAACATTCCTCATTTTCACCGCAATCATCCAAATAAAGCATTCAAGTAACGAAATCCTCATCAACGAAATACAACAGAGACATTAATAAAGGTCGTTAAGAAATAGCAATAGTAAAATTATGTCCAAATAGAAATTATTGTGGCAGTAACTTAGTAATTAATAGTGAATATATGAGATAAGATATGACATGTAGGATATTTGACTTATTACTATTCATATATGGATAATTGACTAAATATAACGTATATAAATTTCAAATTTTCGGATATCCAAAATCCAAAGTACCAAATCTAACATTCAATTCGAAATCTAAAATTTATAAGAAATAAATCCAAAATCCAGTCCGTAATCCAACGATTCAAACTAAAATCCAAAAAATTCTTGGGAAAATTAACACCCACAGAAATAATATTCACGTTATACAACTATAATACATGTGTATTACTAAAATACTGTAACCAACGGTAATAATAAGGGAAACAAGGACACCGAGATTTTTACGTGGAAAACCTTTCTGAATAGCGGAAAAAACCATGGCCCGAGAGGAGCAATTGATTTTCGCTATAGCAAGGATTTTACAATTTGTAGTACCAAGTAAAATACTTCAATACCACAACATACTCAAAATAAATAACTCTCTTTTGATTTTTTCACCTCACTGTAAATACCGCTGAAACTCTCTATATTTTTCCGTATAGAGTGTTTTGCTTCTTACTCTGTAAATCACTCTCTTTCTCTTTGTTTTGGTGTGATTACAAATGAAAGTAGAGTCACCTTTTATAACTATAGAATGCCTATAATGATGTACGTAATGACATCAATATGTACTGCAAAAGTCAGCATCTACATGTGAAATCAACAAAAAGTTGTCTGCCCAAATCGTTTCTACTGTTGATTTGGTTGGCTTGAAATCTCAAAGCCAAAGGTAATTTATATTCTTTCACATGGATCATGGCATGGATCTAAAATATCTCCCCCTCCAGTCTTATGCACCTGAAGAGGTATCTCTAGTTTTTCATATAGAGTTTATGCCGACAAGTTCTTTGCATAGCTCGAACTTGTCTCTTGGTATTACCTTGGTTAACATATCCGTAGGATTTTCACTCGTGTGAATCTTCTTGACCTGTAATAATTCGTTCTCCACTTGCTCACGAATACAATTATGTCTCACATCAATATGCTTTGTTCTTGCATGGTACCTAGAGTTCTTGCTCAAGTCTATTGCACTTTGACTATCACAATAGACAACATACTCCTGTTGATGCAAGTCAAGCTCTTGAAGGAACCATTTAAGCCATATCATCTCCTTTCCAGCTTCAGTAGCGGTAATGTACTCTGCTTCAGTTGTAAGGAGTGTGACACACTTCTGCAACCTTGATTGCCATAATATATCTCCCCCTGAAAAAGTAAACAAATATCCAGTAGTGGATTTTCTATCAATGTCACTTGCCGTATCAGCGTCTGTATAGCCCTTCAATATTGGATCAGATCTTCCAAAACACAAGCATTCGTCCGAGGTTCCTTTTAGATACCTGAGTATCCACTTTACAGCTTCCCAATGTTCTTTCCCGGAATTGTCAAGAAACCTACTAACGACACCGTCAACATAAGCAATATCAGGTCTAGTATATACCATTGCATACATTAAGCTCCTGACGGTAGAGGAATATGGAACTTTATCCATGATTTCTTTATCATCCTTTGTTGTAGGACACATTTTCTTGATCAACTTCATATGACCAGCAAGAGGCATGCTAATTGGTTTAGCACTCATCATTTTGAAGCGTTTAAGCATACGTTCAATGTACATCATCTATGACAGCAACAACTTTATTTGACCTATCTCGGACAATCTCCATTCCTAGGATTTGTTTTGCTAGACCCAAGTCTTTCATGTCAAATGACTTGGACAAATCTTCCTTCAACTTGGCAATCAACTTCTTGTCTTGTCCTGCGATCAGCATGTCATCCATATATAACAACAAGATGATAAAGTTATTGTTAGAGAATTTCGTATAGCATACACATAGATCTGAAAAAGTCTTTGTGTATGTTTGACATCTCATGAATGAGTCAAACTTCTTGTACCACCGCCTAGGCGCTTGTTTCAGCCCATAAAGACTTTTTTTCAACTTGCACACCATGTGTTTCTTCGCCTTTGCTTCAAAACCTTCTGGCTGCTCCATATAGATCTCGTCTTCCAAATATCCATGCAGAATCACAGTTTTCACGTCCAACTTCTCCACTTCAAGATCTAGGCTAGCTGCCAAGCTCAAGATTGTTCAAATAGAAGTCATTTTGACAACATGTGAGAAAATTTTGTTCGAAACCTTTTACCACCAATCGAGTTTTGTGTTTGACCAGCTTTTTGTTTCCATCTTTCTTGAGCTTAAAGACCCACTTGCACTTGAGAGGTCTTTTGCCTTTTGGAAGTTCAACCAGTTCGTACGTATCATTCTTTGGTAGAAAATTCATCTCTTCTTGCATGACTTCCATCCACTGAATTTGTTTCGGATGAGATAGCACCTCCTTGAAATTCTCTAGATCTCCCTCATCAGTGACGAGAATATACTCCGAAGAAGGATACCTTGTGGACTCTACCTTCTCTCTTTCAGATCTTCTCAAAGGTTGATGTCCTTCTTCTTGTTGTGGTATCCTTCTTCCTCTTATGGACTAGGGTGCTCCTACTGCTCAGCAACCTCTTCATCTACGCCTTTTATGTGCCATTATTCACCTGTGGAAGGGTTACGTACAGGTACAATAGGATTAGTAAAAAAGTTAGTAACTGTACCATTTTCATTTTGATTGATCACTATCAATCCCGACCACATCTTCTCTAAAGATCACATCTCTGCTTCTGATGATCTTTTTCCTTTCTGGGTCCCACAATCTGTAGCCGAACTCTTCATCTCCATAACCGATGAAGATGAAAGGAATATCTTTGTCATCCAGCTTCGTTCTCTGCTTCTTCAGCACATGTACAAAACCTTTACATCCAAACACTTTCAGATGGGAGTAGGACACTTCTTTGTTGGTCCAGACTTTCTCTGGAATGTCAAACTCCAATGGAACTGATGGACTTCTATTAATCAAGTAACAGGCTGTGCAAGCTGCTTCACCCAAAATGACTTAGGTAGTTTTGTCATTTTGAGCATACTTCTCACTTTTTCAATTATGGTGTGATTCATCTTTTCAGCTACACCATTGTGTTGTGGGGTTCTAGGAACTATCTTCTCATGTCTGATTCAATGGCTTGAGCAGTAGTCTTCAAAATCCTTTGAAGTATAATCTAATCTATTTTCGGTCCTGAGACGCTTTAATTTTTTACCTGTCCCACTTTCCACTAGAGCATGGAATTTCTTAAATACTTGAAATACCTGGTCTTTGGTTCTCAAGACATAAACCTACAATTTTTGTGAAGCATCATCAATAAATGTGAGAAAATATATGTTACCTCCTATTGATTATATATCTATTGGACCACAAACATCAAAATATACTAAATCAAGTATATTCGATCTTCTTCCATGAGTTACTTGAAATGATACCCTGTGTTGTTTTCCAAATAAAAAATAATCACAAGAATTCACAGTTGTACCTTTTGCAAATGAGATGAGTGACTTTTTGGATAGGATCTGAAGTCCCTTCTAACTCATATGGCACAATCTCCAGTGCCATAAATCTGTAGGCGTATCATCTACAGTTGCATGTAGTCCATCTTCACATATCTCAGCGGTTGTCTTGTACAATGTGTACGGACCAACTCTTTTAGCAATCACCAATGATCCCTTGGTGAGTCTCCACTTCCTATTGGCGAAGTGATTCTCGTACCCTTTGTGAACAACTAATTTTTTACCACACTCAAATATTATACTATTTTAGTAAAAATATTCCTTTTAGGCCTAATATTGATATTTTAAACTTTTATCTTACACTTAGTAGATTTTA
>ML309391.1:0-36607 GCA_005239505.1 Nicotiana paniculata
ACGTCTGTAAAGAAAGTAGAAAGTGCAGAAGCCTTCGAACAAATGTGGGTCTTGGACGTCCCGACTAATGTTCAACAGATTCAAAAACTTGTGGGGAGTCACCGCACTGGGTGCCACTGGGTACCGACTTCTGAGTTTGTCATTGAGACCAGCATACCCTGCTATTTCCTCCAGCGTGGGTGTTAATTCAATGTCCGGAAAGTGGAATACATTGTGGGCGGGATCCCAGAACAGTACTAGAGCTTCGACGATGTCCAACCTCGGCTTGATCTTTAAAAGGCCAGTAAGTCCCCCTAAAGCTTTTATAANGGAAAAAAATTTCGAAAAGTGTCATTTTGGGCAAAAGGCTTAAAGAAAATGGACCACCTTTGCGAATACGGCCTTTTAAAGCAGTGTTCGCGAATTGGGTTGAAATTTAAAACACAGGTGGACATTCTTGCCAAACGGCCTTCCGGCGGCCCACTTGGGCGATTAGGCTATAATGGTGTCACCTGATTTTATTTAAGGGTATATTTGTTTGATTTTAAAAAATGGAGTTGGACCCGATGAGGGTTGCCTACGTGTCTCACACCAGTGAGAATCAAACAAAGCGTAGTTCGGTAAAATCTTGATTAACTAAAAATGTATACCCACTCATTTTGTTTTTGTAAATTTTTTTTTTTTTTTTTTTAAAAAAAAAAAATTTGGCAGCGTTTCGGGATAAACACGAGGATTTTCCAAAATAGGGTAAATTCTCTATTCTGCCTCACTCTTGGTTTTTCTGCTCATCATTTTTTTTGTTTAGCCGGTCGATACACAAGCTGTGACAAATAAATGCATATGTAGCAAATAAAATGCATTAGGGTAGTCTTTTATTTCGGGTACACCTGTCCTAGACAGACCCAACCCCTGTGTTGAGTCCCCTAAGTCAAATGCACATGATGAAAATAAGTGTTCCTACTAGAGATCCGGCATGAGGTAGTAAGGGAGTTTTTCCACTTTAAGTGACATTATTCAGATTCGGGATTTATTTAAGTTTTCAGAGTCGCCACCCGAATTTTGACGATATTCCGTGACACTATTTTATCGAAATCCCGAACCGAGGAAATTTAGACTTTGTTTTAAGTTGTCTGCGTACCAGAAATCCGAGTAAGGAATTCTGTTAACCCGGGAGAAGGTGTTAGGCATTCCCGAGTTCCGTGGTTCTAACACGGTCGCTTAACTATTAACATTTGGCTGAATTATCTGATGATTTTCATATTTTTTGCCTATTGCATTTAACCGTTTAATTTTTCAATTGTTTTCAATTTTTATGGATTTATCTTGAAACAAGTCACGATGGAGTGCACTTGCTTGTCTTTTGAACACATTATAACTACGCCACATGAAATGCACCCGTAATTACAACATGTGATTCTTATTATAATTTGAAGTTGAAGACGGGGACATGAGTTGTCGCACCCGAATGTAGATTAGGGTAATTTTAAGGTAATATTTGATTGTAATATTTGATTGTCTACTAAATTTCATACTAACATAATTATTCTTCAACCTATAGTATGTGTAGAAGATTATTTTGGACCTAAATTCACTTAGTCTAAAAGGACGGACATTTGGGCCATGGCCGCATTTTAGCCCAATTCAACAATTTAACCCTTCGGCCAATCCTAATTGTAGCTAATTATAAAAGGGATAAAACTATATAATTCTATAAAATAAACATGCCAACACATGGAGTTTTACAAGAGATTCAACAAATCGCTAAGTTACAAGTTATACATTTTAAAAGAGGTCAAGTACACGTTTTTGGCTATAGTAGAATATTAAACTAATGATTTTTTTTTTCATCAACTTCAAGTAGCCTAGATACATGCCTTCATAAGTATTGAGTATTGTTGATAGAGCTTTTACATTTATTGTCGCAAATTCAGAAAGTTTGAAAGATATGAGATGAATCAAAAACGTTTTGGATCACACATTCATGTTTTGTATATTTTCAAAAGTCATGGAATCTAGAACGATTATTTTTCAGAACCATAGTAAGTGTTTACAAGGAGACTAATCTGAATACAAACTCATGTGAAATGCCTTTAAATAGAAAATTTGTATTTCTACGTTTCGAATTTCAACAGGGGTGAATTAAACAATTTTAAGATAGATCACAGGGGGGTTCTGAGGAAAAGAGAACTGTATTGGGCCATTTTCAGTAAATTGGATAAGCTTTGAGAGAATTTTACATTAATAAGAAAACAAGGAAATAAAGCTAAATACTAATTTAGAATGTCCAGTCCATATTTACAAATCTTAAAATCTGTAGAGAGAATTATTTGGCTATTTACCAGGAAATACAATTTCCCAAAAAAAAAAATAACAAATGAATAATTCTAAAAAATATGAAACATCAGCTGTTACTCCTGTGCGAGCCAGCAGTACTTCGAAGCTCTAAAAAAAACCTGCATTTCATAACTGATTTTAAACCCAAATAGCATGGAGTCCTATGTACACTCCAAGGAATGAATCTGACCATTATAAGGGTCAGATTTGATTCCTTCAGTGTTGTTTGACAATACATCTAAGCATATGTAGCCTAAGACCAATATTTAAACACTTTTATGGGGTGAATCTGACCATGAAAAGGTCAGGTGCAGCTCCGAAGATGCAAATCCATCAACCCTTTAATCATTCCACAGGTTGTTGCCCAAATTCATACAATGATTTGACTGCTCTTGGGCATTTCTTAAGGCATGAATCCGACCATTTATGGGTTCAGATTCCTGTCTTAATGCCTTTTGTAGTAATAATCTAACTATTCAATAACTGTTTATACATGGTTATAGGGGGAATTTGACCATAAATGGGTCAGACTTTAACCCAATAATGCCAACACAAAAACTAAGTCTAGATCTTTATAGATATTTGCTATCTGAGTCCATTTACTGATCAAAAGGACACAAATAAAGCAATTTAGTTACCAGTCCCAAATTGCTGCTAGGACAGTAATACCAATAGGTTCCTTAAGCATTCATAGGATGAGTCATACCATAAAAGGGGTTTGACCCAACCTTGATGATGTTCCTACATCATTTTTTTTTTTTGACAGAATAGGTTCTTTGCCTTTTAGGGACTGAATCTAACCATAGAAAGAGGTTAGATTCAACTCCATAAGGTCCTACTTATCTCATAATTGTTCTGTAAATTTTTTTTGATTCTTTGGGCATTTTTGAGAAGGTGAATCTAATCATTTGAAAGTTTCAAATTCCCTACTCTCAAGCCACTGTTGGTTACCCATTTTGTACCCTTAAGGGGTGACAAACTACTGTTTAAGCACCTAATAGGGGGTGAATTTGACAATTATAGAGGATCAAATTCATCACCCTAGTGCTGTTTCATAACAATATCTAGATATTTAAAACCTAATCCAGACTAGTATTTAAGCATCTTTATAGGATGAACTTAACCATTGGAGGTTAAGTTCATTGCCCTTTGATGTTGTTTTTCAACACAACCATTAATTGCACAGTCATATAAAAGACTGTTTTAAGATGAAACAGGCTTATGTAAAATTAAGATATTAGAAAACTAATCAATCATAATGTGTTACTCTATATACATGCATATAAGTTTATACAGAAATGGGTCTAAAAAAATAAAAATACAGATTCATGGAGGAAAGACAACAGATTTCAGATCTTCATATTTCATAAAAAAAAAATTAGTTTTACATACCTTTAAGAGTAAGATAACAACAGAAAGTCCTGACCAAATAAAGGCCAGGCAGACGGAAATCAGCAAAAAGGAAGAGAAACCCAGCAGCAACAAAACAGCACCCACGAGCAGCAAGAAAATCACAGTAAAGAAATCCAGGAAAAGATTATTTTTGAATACCAAATGATTCAATCAAGGCAGCAACAAAACCAAATCCTTTAGGAAAGAAAACCACAGCTACAAGACAACCTAAGTTCAGATTGTTTCCCACTCCTACTGCAAATCCTTTTTGTTTCTGTTTTTCAAGTCTTTTAGTAGTCAAAGTTATATTTTCCAGTCCAAAAGGTTCAAAGAAGAGTCTAAAAAAAATCCTCCTCTAGTGGTAAAAAGTGTGTGTATATATAGGGGCATTTGGGATAGGATATGCTCAGCATATTACTTATCCAATAAGCTGAAAATAGTACCAATGCAGCTGTCACCCTTATCCTTTTGGGGACAGCTGCCTATTTTAAGAACATTCCAGCCCCTATTCCCTTTTTGAAATTACTATTTTAAACTTAAAATATCTGATTTCTTGATATTTCCTTATTCTAGAAGGTTCTTGGGTTGTTACACCCAAGATTCCTCAATTAAAATCCTACACTAACCCTTAGGGCATCCTAGAATTACTCTTTAGTAATCAAGGAATAATGTTAAGTTAGTAGGTTGATTAACCTAATATTTCAAATCAGCACTATTGCTAATGAAATTGGTTTAAGTTTTTTACTAGAAGTTGAAATTACTTAAGGGTGAGACTGAGTGAATCATTTGTTCTCAAACTTAATAAATTGAATAATTGATCATAACTAGTTATATAGGACTTAGATCGACTATGTTGTTAGATGATTCTTAAAATTAGGTCTACTAGTTAAGTGTGACTAACTTCTTATGGCCCAAATTAATTTAACTCAAATTGACTGCCATTTGAATTAAAATCAGTAGTTAATTGAACTAATTGGTTTAAACAATTTCATTAGGTGTAATTGGCTTATTTATTAACTCTTAGTCAATTGAGTGACTAATTCTATAATACTGAACTTTTAACCTATTTTGATCATTCTAGGATCTTAGTTTGATTAAAGAAAGTTAGTTAGGTTAATAATTAGGTAATAAATAACTCTATTCTAATTTAATTAATTAGTATCTAAACTTTGTTGCTTTATCAAGGGTTCATTAATTTCAGATTAATCAATTACTTTAAAACTTCTTAGACTTAGGTCAATTATACTATTATTCAGTTCAAATGTATACCTAATTAATTGTGTATAATTGTCTAATTAAATTATTATTTAATCGATTAATCTGGATGGATGGTTAACCCTAATTGATTATTTTAATTAGTAATTAGGTTAATTGGCTCATTTCAGTTCGATTAGACTTAACTAATTACTATCAACTTAGGCAATCCAAGAATTCAGTCACCTTTATTGGTTTAAATATCAGCCTAATTATTCAAATAGGCTATTAAGCAACTAAACATTATAGTTGCCTAACATTAAACTAGAGATTAACTTTCACCTAATTAATGACCCAAGCATCGAAGTAATTTAACCTATTAGGATCAAAGTTTTATTAATGATACAGTAGGTTAGGGAAAGCTAACTATCAAATAACTCTAGACAATCTATATGCATATCAAAATGAACTAATTGACCAAACGAATTCATAGCCAAACAAACTCATAAGAAAGCATCTTATCAGTCATGATATTCAAAAGGAATTGACCAAGAAAAAATATATGACTGAGCAAGGGAAATTCCTGAAATCCTAGTCAAATGATTATCAGTAGCCTAGACGACTAACAATAATCAGGGAAAATACACAGAGGGAAAGGAAGGAGAATTTGGACAGAATAATAAGAGAATTCAAGTTAACGAGCATGTTAAGCACATGAAAGCATGATGTCACGTTCAAGAAATCTACAGAGAAACACAAAGTAAACTCGAACAATTAAAGAACGAGAAGGGACAGTGTTTACTGGCCTTCTTTTGAACCAGCAAATCACTAAAATGATTTGTTTTAGCCGTTTTAGGAGCCAAACTCAGACTTCTATCGATAGGTTAACTCAGAACAAAACAAAAGAAACACGAAGTTAGGAATTACTAGTGATCGTGGGTTGGTAGGTGAAATCAGAAAAGACAGAGGGAGAATCAATGAAGGGTTTTACCTGGGCATTAGGATGAAAATTGACTCTTAGCGGCTAAAATCCCATGTTCATAGGTCATCGCTTTTGGCCACTAAACATCAGACACTTTGAGAAAACCTCATGCGTGCTTTGATTTGATAGAGCATAGGATAAATTAGACGGTTTGTGGTTAATATTGCATGAACTAGTGCAAGGGACCAGGACTGATGGGGTTGAACGGATGAGAGAAACGGGAATGAAGGAGGGAAAAGGGATGTGTCGATTAGGGTTTTCAGATTCTCAGATCTGAAATTGCTTGATTTCGAGTGAGTTTTTGGAGAAATTGAAGGCATGAGGTGATTGAGGAGAAGGAGAGGATTGTAGGGTGAAAGTTTGAGGTGGTTTGGAGGTCGTCCGCCGCCGGAGGCGATTTTCGGTCGGCGGAGGACGATGGGAAACCTAGGCGGCTAGGGTTTCTTTAGAGAGAGAGAGATGGACGAAGGGGAGGGGGTGTAAGACTTCGAAGTTAACTGGGGGTGGGGGGAGCTTCGAACATTTATATGCTGGGAAATTAGGGAGTTCCCAGCCGTTAGAACAAAAGAGATCAACGGCTGGGATTTGTCATAATCTGAATGGGGTCGTTTTGGGATCAGGGGCTGGGGCAGGCCGGGTGTAAGGATTGGACTAGGTTGAGCGAAAATGGCTTGGGCCTGGACAATTTTGGCCCAGGTCTGTTTAATTCATTCTACTAATTAAATTATCCTAAATTAAGACTAAACATGTAATAATTAGTTCTAGTCCTAGTATTTGTTTAATTAATTAAAAATCATACCATTTAATTTACTCCTAGTTCAATTTCATAATTTTGTTAAAGGAAAAGTGATTAAACCAAATTAAACATTTATATCAGGTAACTTATATTTCACTATTATTTAAATAATAATTAAAGTTATGCACCTAATAAAGTTATTCACATGTTTCAAAGACGAATCACGGCCGCGTAATTTAAAAAATAAATTCATAAATATCGTTTAAAATTTAACAATAACCCATAAAATCAATTATTTTATTGAGATTTTTGTAGGATTATATGATAAGTAAAATCACGTGCTCACACCAGTATGACGATCCCCACCTTCTGGTTCTTGAGGACAGGGTTCGGCGAAGTGACACCAGGAATGCGACTATAGGAGATGACGGTGTGATGAGGATGCAGAGTCAGATCTGTGTTCCCAATATGGATGGGCTTCGGGAGTTGATTCTTGAGGAGGCCCATAGCTCGCGGTATTCCATTCATCCGGGTACCGCAAAAATGTACTAGGATCTGAGACAGTACTATTGGTGGAGAAGGATGAAGAAGGATATAGAGGAGTTTGTGGCCAAGTGTCTCAACTGTCAGCAAGTCAAATATGAGCATCAGAGACTGAGAGGGTTGCTTCAGCAGATTGAGCTTCCAGAGTGGAAGTGGGAGCGTATCACCATGGACTTCATTGTTGGACTTCCTCGGACTTTGAAGAAGTTAGATGCTATTTGGGTGATTGTGGATCAGCTGACTAAATCACCGCATTTCATTCTTGTGTTGACTACATACTCCTCCGAGAGGTTGGTGGAGATTTATATCAGGGAGATTGTTCGCCTCCACGGTATTCTAGTATCTATCATTTCAGACAGAGGTACACAGTTTACTTCATGGTTCTGGAGAGTAGTTCAGCAGGAGCTAGGCACCAGGGTAGACTTGAGTACAGCCTTTCACCCTCAAACGGACAGGTAGTCCGAGCGCACGATTCAGATTCTTGAGGATATGCTCTGTTCCTTTGTGATAGATTTCGGAGGGTCATGGGACCGATACTTGCCACATGCAGAGTTTTCTTATAATAACAGCTACCAGTCCAGCATTCAGATGGCGCCGTTTGAGGCATTGTATGGTATACGACGCCGGTCCCCAGTGGGATAGTTTGAGTCGGGCGAGGCCCGATTGTTGGGTAAAAATTTTGTCCAGGACGCCCTAGACAAGGTGATGGTGATTCAGGAGAGACTTCGCGCAGCTCAGCCCAGGAAGAAGAATTATGCGGACCGGAAGGTTCGTGATTTGGCATTTATTGCTGGTGATCGGGTTTTGCTTCGGGTATCTCCCATGAAGGGCGTCATGAGGTTCAGGAAGAAGGGTAAGCTGAGTCCGAGACTTATTGGCCCTTTTGATGTTTTACGACATATTGGGGAGGTTTCTTATGAGTAAGCCCTGCCTCCCAATCTAGCAGGAGTTCATCCGGTATTCCACGTCTCCATGCTTCGGAAGTATCACGATGACCCGACTCATGTGTTGGATTTCAGTTCAGTCCAGTTGGACAAGGATTTATCATATGTTGAGGAGCCAATAGCTATATTGGATAGACAGGTCAGAAAGCTCAGGTCAAAGGATATTGCATCAGTAAAACTTCAGTGGAGGGGTCAGCCGGTCGAGGAGGCGACTTGGGAGACCGAGCAGGATATGCGCAGTCAGTACCCTTATCTTTTCACAGCTTCAGGTATGTCTCTATAATCGTTCGAGGACGAACGAGTTTCTTAAGAGGGGGAGAATGTAACGACCCGGTAGGTCGTTTTGAGATTTAGCTCCCCGATCCCCTAATAACTGTTTTCCCCATGTCTACTTCTGCTTTTGGGACTTGTTGGAATGTTAAGTGGTGAAATTCGGAGAGTTTTTGGACACATAGTCCTTATATGTGAGTTTAAGATTTAGAAATCGGAATGTAGTTGGAACTGTAGGAAGACAGGTCCGGAATGAGATTTCATCGTCTCCGTTGGGTGATTTCAGAGTTAGGAGCATGTCTGGAATTTGCTTTTGAGGTTTGTAGTAGATTTAGGCTTGAATTGGCGAAAGTTAGAATTTCGGCGATTTCGGCCTATAAGTGGAATTTTGATATCGGGCTCCGAATGGACTCCCGAGAGTGGCTGTAGGTCTGTTGTATCATTTGTGACCTGTGTGTAAAATTTGAGATCATTCGGACTAGTTTTGATGTGTTTCGGCGTCGATTGTAGATTATGGAAATTTCATAAGTTATTAGGCTTGAATCCATGTATAATTATGGATTTTGGTGTTATGTTATGTGTTTTTGACGCTCGACTAAGTTTGTATAAGGTATTAGGACTGGTTGGTAATTTTGTTTGAGGTCCCGGGGGCCTCGGGGATGTTTCAGGTGCTCAACGGGTGATTTTTGAACTTGGAGAACAGCTGAACCATTTCTTGTTCTTTGCGATGGACTTTCCGCAGGTGCGGACACGCAGGTGCGGTTGAGATTCCGCAAGTGAGACCCCAGGCCTTTTAGTGGGTTTTTGCACCCTACGATGGATTTTCCGCAGGTGTGGTCCAAGGGGCGTATGTGCGGAAATCGTTGGGCAGTTATATTAGATTCGAGGGCTTGAATTTCATAATTTCTAAAAATCATTTGGAGCTCGGGTGTAGGTGATTTGGAGTGAGTTTTGAGGAAAATCTTCATAGGTAACAATTGCTAACCCTATTCCCTTTGTATATCATTAATTTATAGCAATTTTTTCCATGCAATTAAGGGATTTAGGTGAAAAATCATGCAAATTGGAAGAAGTTTCCCCAATTATAAAATCCGAGAATTTAATAGGATTTTGTCGTCGATTTTCGATGATTCTTGTTTGAGTGAGTTCGTGAGTGAATGGGGGTTCTAAATTTGTAACTTTCACTCGATTCTGAGACGTGGGCCCAGGGGACTTTTTGGGCGATTATCCTAATTTCGCGTATTGGCCACGAACGTATTAGCTATTTTGATTCCTTAAAGTGATATTTACATTATGCAATCGAAGTGAATAGATTTGGGCCATTCGGAGTCAGATACTCGTGGCAAGAGAGTGGTTTCGAGTTGAGTAGCGCAATCGAGGTAAGCGGCTTGTCTAACTCTGTGTTGGGGACTTCCGCTAGGCTATTTTAATATTTTTCTATGTTGTTTGGGTGCCATATGCGTGAGGTGACGAGTACGTACTTGAGCTCGCGTCTCCGAACCCAACAAAACTTACAAAATCCGAACACCCATTTAATAACGAGTCCAACCATACTAAAATTATTCAATTCCAACCTTAATTCAACCTTCAAATCCCCAAAATATAGCTTAGAAAGTTTTCACAAACTTTCCCAATTTTTCCAACTCAAAACACTAATTAAATGATAAAAAAATTGCATTCATGTATAATAGTCAAATCAGAGTTATAATCACTTACCCAGATCAACTCTTTGAAAATCTCTCTCCAAATCATCCAAAACCGAAGTCTTTATCTCAAAAGATGAAAATGGGAAAAACCCCTCGATCTGCCCATTTTCAGCCTAGTGATTCCGCATATGCGGACCAGCAGCCGCTTTTGCAGCTCCGCACTTGCGGAAATTCCATCACTGGTGTGGCATACACTTAAACCCGGCACTTTTTGATTCTGCGGACAAAAACAACTTTTGTGTCCACGCTTTTGTGAGCCCGCTTCTGCAAGAGTTTGACCGCACCTGTGGTCAAACACAATCGACTCAAGGTCCGCTTGTGCGTAACTGTTACATCTCGCGTTTTCATACGTTAAAAGTTTCTTCTTCAGTTAATTGACGTAGACGCAGGGATAAAATCATCTTGATGTTAACGTATTTATGCTATTTATAACAAGCGAAAAATAAGTGTCATGAAGGATAAAAGGGTATACGAATTAAAGAAAATGAGTTTCGTAGAAGGAAGCCAATTTGGGATAAAATACGGGTCGAACGATAATACCCGATGATTATGAACTAGTACCATGCAAGATACCATATAACCACGGTAGTATGATGTAAAAAGTAATATTAAAAATAAGTAAAATTTTAAGTAATTAGACAATTTTTAAATTATGCGGGT
Organism: Nicotiana paniculata; assembly: GCA_005239505.1. Taxonomy (NCBI): domain Eukaryota; kingdom Viridiplantae; phylum Streptophyta; class Magnoliopsida; order Solanales; family Solanaceae; genus Nicotiana; species Nicotiana paniculata. Next base: position 10,741 of record ML309391.1, read on the forward strand.
AATTGATTAATTACCGGATAATGGGACATGATCCAGTTAACTAATAAGTGGATAAAAATTTATGAAATTACACCTTCCCAAAACGTGGCACAAAGCCACAATGGCTAAGAATGACTCTTAGTCATTTATGCCATGTGGCTACTTATAGTCACATTAAAATTTAACTAACATAAGACTTGAATATAAGTTTTATCGATCATTCATTCTTAGGTTCAAAGACATTAGAAAGCAGAAGTAATTCCTTCAAAAAGTTCAAATACGTTAGAGAGCAGAAGATAATACATTTCATAACTCATTTTGATATATCATCTTTCTTCAAGAAAAATGTTAGAAACAAAAGCTAATTTTCATTCCAAAAAAATACTTCAGCGTAATTACATCAAAACTTTGCGGTTACAAAAGAGGACGGTGCAATCTTCGCCAAGAATATTATACGGAGTTTTACCTACCCCAGGTATGTTAAGGACATCCCTTCTTTCTTTTGTCATGGTCCAAATTATACAGAAAAAAAAAACGAGCAAACACATGGTTTCCATAAATTACTCTATTCATAGAAATACTAGGGGTATTTATATTCTTGATTTCCCTATGTGAATTATTATTATCTTCTGTTCATGGGTCTCAGAATAACACGAAGTTGAAAAAGTTTATCCGGAAGGAATATTGCGATTATTACGTATTTTTCATGCATTTCACTCATTTATACATGTGCATTGATCCATGACCAGATGGCGTTATATACGCGTATATATGTATATGGGATATGGGAAAAGGTTACGGCGTTATATACGCACCACCACCTGATCAGCTGGTATATGATGATGATGTTGCCCACAGTGACTGAAATATGATTCAAACGGCGTTACATACGCGTATANAATTATATATGTGTATATATGTATGTATGTATATATATATATATGTATATGGGATATGGTAAAGGTTATGGCGTTATATATGCACCACCACCTAATCAGCTGGTATACGATGATGATTTTGCCCTCAGTGACCGATATGAAATGATGGGATGCCCTCAGAGGCTGATGATGTTATGAAACATATACCCATGCACGACATGACATTCATACGCATATGCATGATGATAAAAGTCATTTATTATTACAGAGTTATCCAGACATACAGGTTGAGTCAATTACTCTATATCTCTTCCATGTCTCTTATGTATTTATTTATGTTCCTTACATACTCGGTACATTATTCATACTGACGTCCCTTTTGCCTGGGGACGCTGCGTTTCATGCCCGCAAGTGCAGGTAGGCGAACTGACAGTCGCCCTTCTTAGGATCCCTGTTCAGCTAGGTTGGAGTGCTCTACTTAATCCGGAGCTACTTTTGATTTTGGTACGATACGTTTGTATATAGATATATATGGGTATGACGTGGCTTAGACCCGTCTTTATACAGTTATGTTTCTATTAGAGGTTTGTAGACAGTATGTCTAGTTGGATAGCATGTGGCCTTGTCGGGTTCCAGTTTTGAGATGTATAGTTATCTATAGCAGCCTTGTCGGCTCGTCCTACGTATGTGGTACGTATAGGTATGTATGCCTTTTTGTGCAGATTTCCTTCATGTATAATGTTCTTGTAATTCAGCAGATGTTATTCAGGTTCATATTTTAGACGCATGTTTAGGGCTGTTTGACAGGTAGGACTCAGGCACCCGTCACGGCCCATCGGTTTGGGTCGTGACATAAGTGGTATCAGAGCATTCCTGTCCTAGGGTTGTCTACAGATCGTGTCTAGTAGAGTCTTGTTTATGGGTGTGTCGTGCACCACACTTATAAACAGGAGGCTACAGGACATATAAGATGTTATCCTCTCTTTTTATCTCAGATCGTGCAATACAAGAATTCATGTTCCTAACGATACGTTATATTGTAAGCAATGCCCCCAAAGAGTACGGCCACCCAGAAGGGAAAGTCCGTGGATAGTGAGACTACTAGTCGAGCGCCATGAGTTACCAGGGCTCGGGGAGAATCTCATGGTGAAGTTCCATCTCAAACTTCACATACCCCGCCTTTTCCAGAAGAGCTCCGAAGGGCACCAGCTTCAACACCCACCCCTGTACATTCAGCACCTCAGCCGGATGCGCGGGGTCAGGAGATGAGAGATGCGTCAGGAAATACGTATCGGTCACGCAGATAGGTCCGTGAATGCGAGGGTTCGTGACTTTATTAATTTAGACCCTCCGGTATTCACTGGAGCAGACTCGAACGAGGACCCTCAGGTATTTATTGATATAGTGCAGAGGACGTTACGGGTAATGAAGGCCACTGCGACTGAGTCACTTGAGCTAGCTTCCTATAGACTCTGAGATGTTGCAGTTAATTGGTACGTGTCTTGACAATTTTCCAGAGGTGAGAATTCCCGTCCAGCGATATGGCATGAGTTTACAGAAGCTTTTCTTCGTCATTATCTGCCACCAGAGCTTAGGCGAGCTAGAGTTGATAGGTTCTTGACCCTTCAGCAGGGAAACATGATTGTTCGGGAGTACAGTCTTCAGTTTGATTTGTTGGCTAGGTATGCTCCCACTATTGTATCTAAGATGGAGGATCGGGTTCATCGGTTCGTGATAGGATTAGAGCCTCACTTTCTTAACGATTTTATGTCGGTTTTACTTCATCCAAACATGGATATTTCTCGTATGCAGGCATACGCTCAGGGTGTAGAGGAGCGTAAACAGAAATAGAGGACCGACCGTGAGCATGATAGGGCCCAAAATAAGAGAGCGAGTTCTTCAGGTCCTTCTGGTGAGTTTCAAGGTGGTCAGCGGCAGCAGTATTCAAGATATCCATCCTAGCCCTCGGCTAGCACGCCCCCTCAGTTTAGCGGTAAGAGATTTGATCTTTCTACATATTAAGGGCCTGGTCAGAATTTTAGGGCCTCGGGTTCTCAGTATAGGGGTGAGTCAAATCAGATGAGGCCACCCTTTCCACGATGTACTCAATGTGGTAAGCAGCATACCAAACAGTGCCGTATGGGATTAGGTGTTTTTTATACTTGTGGTTATCCGGGCCACATTATGAGTGAATGTCCGATGAGAGGTGATGCAAGCGTAGCTCAGCCAGCGGGATCGGTAGCTGGATTGTCATCATCAGTACGCCCCTCTGGTCAAGGTCCTCATGCACCAATGAGTCGTGGTAGAGGCAGGGCAAGCATCTAGCTCGAGCAGCCCTCAGAACCGCATTTATGCGTTGGCAGGACGACAGGACCAAGAGTCATCGCCTGATGTTGTTACAGGTATATTATCAGTCTCCTCCTATGATGTATATGCACTTATTGATCCAGGTTCCACCTTATCATACGTTACTCCATTAGTTGCTAGTAAGTTTGAAATAAAACCTGAGTTGGTTAAACCTTTTGAGGTATCTACACCTGTTGGGGACTCGGTGATAGCTAAGAAGGTATATAGGGGTTGTATAATAATAGTTCATGGTCGACCTACCGTAGCAGACGTAATAGAGTTAGATATCGTAGAATTTGAGGTTATAATGGGTATGGATTGGTTGGCCTCTTGTCATGCCAACGTTGATTGTAGATCAAAGATTGTCTGATTTCAATTTTCGGGGAGCCTGTTTGGAGTGGAAAGGTAACACATCATCGCCGAGAGGTATATTTATTTCCTATCTCAAGGCAAGGAAGATGATCAGAAAGGGTTGTATTTATCACTTAGTTCGGGTTCAGGATGTGGAAGTAGAGTCACCAACCATTCAGTCCATCCCTGTGGTAAATGAGTTTCCAGATATCTTTCCTGATGAACTTCCAGGTCTCCCGCCAGAGCGAGAAATTGAGTTTTCTGTTGACCTACTACCAGATACTCACCCAATATCTATTCCTCCCTATAGAATGTACCCCGCAGAAATGAAAGAGTTGAAAGAACAACTAAAGGACTTGCTTGAAAAAGGTTTTATCAGACCCAGTACGTCACCGTGGGGAGCACTTGTGTTGTTTGTAATGAAGAAAGATGATTCCTTACGAATGTGTATTGATTATAGGCAATTGAATAAGGTGACGATCAAGAATAAGAACCCTCTCCCGAGGATTGACAACTCATTTGATCAGTTGCAAGGTGCCAAGTGCTTTTCAAAGATAGACTTGAGGTCCGAGTACCATCAAGTAAGGGTTAAGGATGAAAATATTCCGAAGACAGCATACAGGACTAGATATAGGCACTTTGAGTTTCGGGTTATGTCGTTCGGTCTGACCAATGCCCCAGCAGTATTCATGGATTTGATGAACCGTGTGTTCAGGACTTTCTTAGATCTGTTTGTAATTGTATTTATTGACAATATATTGGTATATTCTCGTTCAGAGAATGAGCATGCTAGTCATCTGCGTACTGTGCTCAGAGTTCTACAAGAAAGGAAGTTGTATGCAAAATTTTCTAAGTGTGAATTCGGGTTAAACTCTGTAACTTTCCTTGGGAATATCATTTCGGGTGAAGGCATCCGGGTGGATACACAAAAGATTGAGGTAGTAAAGACTTTCCCTAGGCCCACAACACCGACGGAGGTTCGTAGCTTTCTTGGATTGACGGGTTATTACAGGAGATTTGTGAAACGATTTTCTTCCCTTTCAGCACCTTTAACAAAGTTGACTCAGAAGGGAGCAAAGTTTCAATTGGTTGATGCTTGTGAACAGGGTTTCCACGCATTAAAGGACAAGTTAACTTCAGCACCGGTTCTTACGCTCCCAGAAGGGACCGATGGTTATGTTATCTATTACGATGCTTCAGGCATTGGGTTAGGTTGTGTGCTGATGCAGTATGGTAAGTTTGTGGCTTATGCTTCTAGAAAACTAACAAATCACGAGAAGAACTACCCGACCCACGATTTATAATTAGTTGCGGTGATTCATGCACTAAATATGTGGAGGCACTACTTGTATGGCATTCATGTTTATATCTATATGAATCATAAGAGCCTCCAGTACATCTTCAAGCAAAAGGAATTGAATCTACGTCAAAGGAGATGGCTGGAGCTACTTAAAGACTATGACGTTGAAATTTTATACCATCTGGGGAAGGCGAATGTAGTAGCTGACGCCCTCAGCCATAGATCTATGGGTAGCCTGTCGTATTTACAGCCAGAAAAGATGGGAATAGCTCGTGAGGTTCATCAACTAGCTAGTCTTGGAGTTTGATTACTGGATTCAGGTGATATTGGAATTAATATTCAAGATATGACAACATCCTCTTTAGTAACTGAAGTAAAGGAACGCCAATACGAGGATCCTGTGTTAGTTCGTTATAGGGACACCACCCTTCAGATGGAGAAGACACCATTTGAAATTACAGAAGATGGATTCCTCAAATATCAAGGGCGATTGTGTGTGCCTAATGTTGCAGGGCTGCGTCGGCTGGTTATGGGAGAATCTCACTATTCTCGTTATTCTATCCATCAGTAGCAACAAAGATGTATCATGACATCGGGGAAATATATTGGTAGGACGGAATGAAAAAGGATATAGCAATATTTGTTGCCCAGTGTCCTAATTGTCAGCAGGTTAAGATTGAGCATCAAAAACCCGGTGGATGTTTGCAGTCAATGAAGATCCCGACTTGGAAATGGGAGATAATCAATATGGACTTCATCGTAGGCTTACCTCGTACCCAGCGTAAGTTCGATTCGATGTGGGTGATTGTTCATAGGCTCAAAAAGTCAGCCCATTTTCTGCCCGTTAAAACTACATATTCCTCAGAAGATTATGCGAGACTTTATATAAAGGAAATAGTATGACTGCATGGTGTCCCTGTACCTATTATCTCATATAGAGGAGCTCAGTTTACAGCTAACTTCTGGAGGTCCTTCCAAAAGGGATTGGACTCAAGTAATTCTTAGTACATCATTTTATCCCCAGACAGACGGACAGGCTGAGTGTACTATTCAAACACTGGAGGATATGCTGCGAGCTTGTGTGATAGACTTCAAAGGTAGCTGGGATGATCATCTGCCGCTTATTGAGTTCGCGTATAATAATAGCCACCATCCAGCATTCAGATGGCTCCATACGAAGCTCTTTACGAACAGAAGTGTAGGTCGCCTATAGGGTGGTTTGATGTTGGAGAATCTGGATTACATGGGCCTGACCTGGTTCAGCAAGCCATAGAAAAAGTAAAGCTTATCCGGGATCGACTATTGACAGCTCAGAGTCGTCAGAAGTCATATTCGAACGTGCGGTGACGAGATTTAGAGTTCGGGGGTGATGACTGGGTATTCTTAAAGGTGTCACCTATGAAGGGTGTGACGAGGTTTGGTAAGAAAGGCAAACTTAGCTCACGATATATTGGGCCTTATAGGATCATTCGGAGAGTTGCCAAGTAGCTTATGAGTTAGAATTGCCCTCAGAGTTGGAGTCTGTCCATCCAGTTTTTCACGTATCTATGTTACGGAAGTGCATTGGAGATCCTACCCGAGTGGTGCCCACGGAGGATGTACAGATTATAGAGGACTTGTCATATGAGGAAATTCATGTTGCCATCCTAGACCGACAAATTTGCAAGCTACGAAATAAGGAGGTAGCCTCCGTGAAAGTACTTTGGAGGAACAACAATGTGGAAGAAATGACTTGGGAGGCTGAGGAAGACATGAAGTATAGGTATCCCTACTTATTTCCTCTTCCAGAGATGGGTCCAACTGAGACATCATAACCTCAAGGTGCGTGTACGGACTTTTGTGCCAACTATTGTTATTGGTCATGTGTGGCCATCGTCGTTATTAATGATTGTTGTCCTATATGGCGTTAAATTACTAGGTTTCTACAAGAAGAGTTGGTAGTAGCGTTGTTACAAGGGAGACTCTACCAAGGTTATATAAATCCCGAAAGGTTAAACATTCAAGGACGAATGTTTCTAAGGGGGGAAGGATGTTACATCTCGCGCATACATTAAAAGTTTCTTCTTCAGTTAATTGACGTGGACTCAGGGATAAGATCATCTTGATGTTAACGTATTTATGCTATTTATAACAAGCGATAAATAAGTTTCGTGAAGGATAAAGGGCACACGAATTAAATAAAACGAGTTTCGGTGAAGGTGGCCAATTTGGGATAAAATACGGGTCGAACGATAATACCCGATGATTATGAACTAGTACCATGCCAGGTACTATATGACCACGGTAGTATGATGTAAAATGTAATATTAAAAATAAGTAAAATTTTAAGTAATTTGAGATAATTTTTAAATTATGCGGGTAATTTATTAATTACCGGATAACGGCACATGATCCAGTTAACTAATAAGTGGATAAAAATTTATGAAATTACACCTTCCCAAAACGTGGCACAAAGCCACAATGGCTAAGAATGACTCTTAGTCATTTATTCCATGTGGCTACTTATAGTCACATTAAAATTTAACTAACATAAGACTTGAATATAAGTCTTACCTATCATTCCTTCTTAGGTTCAAAGACATTAGAGATCAGAACCAATTCCTTCAAAAAGTTCAAATACGTTAGAGAGAAGAAGCTAATACATTTCATAACTCATTTTGATATATCATCTTTATTAAAGAAAAATGTTAGAAACATAAGCTAATTTTCATTCCAAAAAAATACTTCAGCGTAATTCCATCAAAACTTTGCGGTTACAAAAGAGTACGGTGCAATCTTCGCCAAGAATATTATACGGAGTTTTACCTACCCCAGGTATGTTAAGGCCATCCCTTCTTTCTTTTGTCATGGTCCAAATTATACAGAAAAAAAAACTAGCAAACACATGGTTTCCATATTACTCTATTCATAGAAATACTAGGGGTATTTATATTCTTGATTTCCCCATGTGAATTATTATTATCTTCTGTTCATGGGTCTCAGAATAACACGCGGTTGAAAAAGTTTATCCGAAAGGAATATTGTGATTATTACATATTTTTCATTTATTTCACTCATTTATACATGTGCATTGACCCATGAACAGATGGCGTTATATACGCGTTTATATGTAAATATATGTATATGGGATATGGGAAAAGGTTACGGCGTTATATACGCACCACCACCTGATCAGCTGGTATATGATTATGATGATGCTCACAGTGACTGAAATATGATTCAAACGGCGTTATATACGCGTATATATGTATGCATATTCAAACGAAATTATATACGTGTATATATATATATGTGTGTGTGTGTGTGTATATATATATATATATATATGTGTATATATATATGGTAAAGGTTATGGCGCTATATATGCACCACCACCTGATCGGCTGGTATACGATGATGATTTTGCCCACAGTGGTCGATATGAAATGATGGGATGCCCTCAGAGGCTGATGATGTTATGAAACATATACCCATGCACGACATGACATTCATAAGCATATGCATGATGCTAAAAGTGATTTATTATTACAGTGTTATCCAGACATACAGGTTGAATCAATTACTCTATATCTCTTCCATGTCTCTTATGTATTTATTTATGTGCCTTACATACTCAGTACATTATTCGTACTGACTTCCCTTTTGCCTGGGGACGTTGTGTTTCATGCCCGCAGGTGCAGGTAGGCAATCTTATAGTCCCCCTTCTTAGGATCCCTGATCAGCGAGAGTTGGAGTGCTCCACTTGATCTGGAGCTACTTTTGATTTTGGTACGATACGTTTGTATATTGATATATATAGGTATGACGTGGCTCGGACCTGTCTTTATACAGTTATGTTTCTATGAGAGGTCTGTAGATAGTAAGTCTAGTTGGATAGTATGTGGCCTTGCCGGCTTCCATTTTTTAGATGTATAGTTGTCTATAGCAGCCTTGTCGGCTCGTCCTACGTATGTGGTACATATATATGTATGCCTTTTTGTGCAGATTTCCTTCATGTATAATGTTCTCGTAATTCAGCAGATGTTATTCAGGTTCATATTTTAGACACATGTTTAGGGGTGTTTGACAGGTAGGACTCAGGCACCCGTCACGGCCCATCGGTTTGGGTCGCGATAGTAACATTGTCATACATGCGAATGCGCATCTGTGCCCAAGTGTCCGCACTGGTGACTTTTCACTTGCCTGGCCCTCTTCACTTCTGTGATAACCCAATCGCACATGCGTGTCCGCACCTGCAGCCAAGCCCCCCATATGTGTGATGACACCAAAACATCGATTCTTCAGTAATCAATCAAGTCCAAAAATGAACCTAATTTCAATCTGATTCACACTCGGTGCCCCCGGGACCCCATCCGAACATACCATCAAGTTCCAAAACATATAACAAACCTAATTGAGGCCTAAACTCGCATCAAACAACATTGATTCTACGAATCGCAACGCGAATCAAACCTATTAAAACCATGAACATCCTACTTCCAAAACTAACGTCGATTCATACAAAACCAACTCCGATTAACCTCAAATTACGCACACAAGTCATATGACACAACAGACCTATTCAATCTTTCGAAATCGGAATTCGACCCTGATATCAATAAAACACGCGAAAGCACTACAATAGCAAGTCTATCACTCTACGCATATCTAGAATCAAGTCGTAATACGTAATAAAAGAATTAAACGAGCAAGGATAATCCCTATAGTCCAAGTACAACATAATGTGAACCTAAGTCCACCCGTTCAATAACATGAATCTAACTATGTACGGACTCTCGTCACCTCGTGCGTACGTAGTCCCCGCAACAAGTTGCACATATTAACTATATAACCTAGGGGTAATTTCCCCATCACAAAGTTAGACAGGAGACTTACCTCGTCTCAAAGCTTACTTTCTGGTCCAAAATTGTGCTTTCAATCCTCAACTCGGTGCCAAACAACCCGAAGCTAGTCAAATGTTATATAAAATAGTTAATACATGCTCGAGAGTTCACATCCTACTATTAAAGTGAATTTCCAACCCAAATTGAAGAATTCCTAAAATTCACCCCCGGGCCCACGCGCCCAATTACGGAATGTTTGAAGGTAAACACTACCCATAACATCATGAACTCAAATATATGATTTGTTCTCAATTCCATGCCCAAATTTGTGGTCAAAATCCAAAAATATAAATTTCTAGGTTTTCCCTCAAAATCCAACTTTTCTAAAAATTTTCATGTCTAAATCCATATATAATCCGAGTATTTAACTTGCAATAGGCGGGACTCACTTACCTTGACATAGATGACGAAAATCTCCCTTCCAAGAGCTCCAAAAATCGCCCAACAAAATGAAAAATGGAGGGAAAATGGCCAAATCCCGTCTTTAAATCAATCTGCCCAGGCCAGGCCCTTCTTCGCGTTCGCGACCAAGGCAACGCGTTCGCGAAGGCCTTCCCATGCTCATCATCGCGTTCGCCATAGCCAACTGCCCCAGCCTGGAGTTCCTCCTACGCGTTCGCGTATTCCCCATTGTGTTCGCGTAGGGTAAGTACTCCCTGACCCCCATCTCTCCTTCATGTTTGTGAGCTCATCATCACGTTTGCGATGACCAATCTCCTCCAACCCGACAAATCCTTCTTCACGAACGCGGCCGCCTCCATGCGTTCGCGATGAAGGACACCAGAACCAGCATCAGCAGCAACAAACATGGGAAAAATTACCCGAACCACACCCGAGGCTCCCCGGGACCCCGTCCAATCACACCAAACAGTTCCATAACATAACACCGACCTGATAGAGGGCTCAAACCACATCAAACAACATCAAAATCATGAATCACACCCCAATTCAAGCTTAATGAACTTTAGAACATGAAACTTCTATATTCAATGATGAAACCCATTAAATCACGTCCGATTGACCTCAAATTTTGCACACAAGTCACATTCCACATTACTGACCTACTCCAACTTTCGAAATAGGAATCCGACCCTAATACCAAAAATTCTACTCCCGGTCAAACTTCTCAAAAACCTTCAAATTCCTAACTTTCACTACATGACCCCAAAACGACCTACGGACCTCCAAATCCACATTCGGGCGCGTTCCTAATACCAGAATCATTATATGGTACTATTCCCACTTTCAGAATCCCAAACGAACATCAATAACATTAAAATACACCTCAACCCAAATTTATGAAATTCTTCCAAAATGCCAACTTCGAAAATAGTCGCTTAAATGCTCCCGGACCATCCGAAACCCGATCCGGACATACGCCCAAGTCCAAAATCATTATATGAACCCATTGGAACCTTCAAATCCCGATTCCGAGGTCGTTTACTCAAAAATCACACTTTAGTAAATTCCTCCAACTTAAGGCTTCTGAAATTAGAATTTTCTTTCCAAATCAACTCCGGACTTCCCGAAATTCAATTCAGACCACGCGTACAAGTCATAATACCTGAGGTGAAGCTGCTCAAGGCCTCAAACCACCGAACTACACGCAAGAACTCAAAATGACCGGTCGGGTCGTTACATTCTCTCCCAATTAAACATACATTTGTCCTCAAACGTGTTTAACACCTCGTGCACCTACCCGTTCCACCACAACTCAGTTGAGCACTTTAGATCGAGCAAATCTTGCAAATTCTCCTTTTTAAATAGTCAAATAAGCCTTGGAGCCAAATTCCAACATTTGAAATCCTCTATCAGGTTTGTTTCCAACATATGAACATCGTATTCATCACTACACGATGTACCAATACATGATTGTATGCTCTTACCTAATTCACACCATGCACTGCATTATTCACATGACCATAATGACATCCCCTGACAACAATAGCCGAAATCCCGCGAATCTGATGCCCACGACACACTTCATGAAGCATATGAGTCCTGTTTCAGCTCTCGCAATACTTCCACGATAGAAAATGTGTATAAACTCATAGCCACATGCCGAATCACAACTTATAGAGTCTCTCCTCCCAAAAAAAACCATTACCTCATGCTAGACTGAATCTCGATATTTACTCTTTAATGTGCCTCATATAAATCTAATCGCACTTATCCCATGTCCAAAAATCTCGTCTCACCCAGTACAAGATGATTAGGTAATAAGACACCTCAAACACTGCCAAGAGTCTCAAATAATGCCACAATGTACCACAAGCTACAAACTCGAATGTGATACATAAGGGAATGAACTCTGGAAAGAACTACTCAACCCACGTAACTAAGTTAAACAACCGAAAAAGAAATTATGAACCTTCCTCAAAAATGAGAAGAAAAACACACAATAATAGATATGGGAAACTGTACTCAACATCACACTGTTGCAGCGTGCAACCTAATCCAATCATGATACTGTTGCGGCGTGTAACCCGATCCAACCATGATACCGTTGCGGCGTGCAACCAGATCTAACCATGATACCCGTGGCGGCGTGCCACCCGATCCAAACAATATACCCGTGGTGGCGTGCCAGTCACTCCATACATAATAATCTATAAGGAAATACTTACCAAGCTTAAATGCTCAAAACTACGAATTACACGATTATCGACCACAAGCACGCGAAGTGCATAATACAAATCCTAGGGAGATGGATAGCGCCATACGTTACGAAAATCAAGCACCACTAAGGTGCAATAAATTTCTTGTATCTCGAGATCCATCCTGCTCTCACAACACCACAAATTACACGGGATCTCAATACGAGTGCGAATAACCAAACCACCTCACAACCCACTTGGCATAAAAATGGATTACACGGAATAGCTAACGACATAAATAGCATCCAGGGCCTGAAGATTCCTCTGTAATTAATGCAAAGTTGAAATGAACACACCCGGCCTGATATAGAGCCCACATTCACATTTATATCCACCCACGGACCTCACGTCGATTCTGACCGTACTGCACTGGGCTAATAACCTTTCAAGGATCCACACTAACCCTTTTTCCCATGACACAAAAGAACAGTCGTCAATCTGAAACAAGCATCCACAGTTCGCAACCACATGAATAGAGCGTCTTCAAGGCCTAAACTCTCACATTATAAATAGCACCATAATATCCATACTTTGTTCCAATCTTCAATCAATCAAGTGACAATAGGTCATATTTATACCATCATCCCATGGGATACGCTACCACAACCTTCCGCACTAGGTAACAAATTCTGCACATCTATATTGCCGACTATACCATGTTGTAAAGTGAATCGAGATTCCGCAAATCCGAACACAAATCCCCTTACATAGGACACCGATCTAAGGTGTGACGCTAAAGACAATACCAGCTTACTCCAACCATATGAATCATTTCCTGCTCACCCAAGCTCGTAACATTCTTGTCTACACCGGACTGCAACCTTGATCCTCAACTTCCAATTCCCATGTCGCTCACTACATCTAACATGCCAATACGCGAGAATACAAGAATTTTATCATAGCTCCTGAACCACTAATAGAATAAACATTCCAGCATACAGAAACCTTTCACTTAACTCATTTTAGGAGAACTATTCCAACATATGATTGAATTCCCATAACTGTAGAAAATACAATCTTCAAGTAGTGGTCTAAACCACTATAACTCTTCCAGGATTCATCAATACATAACAGGCCATATAATCGAATACCTCCAATGAGATCAATTTACAGCGGTCGTGAAGCCTCGGACATACTGCCACAAATCACATGTATAACTCAAAACGCTAAAGGAACTGATCATTGCCACCATCCTGCCAATTCAACCATTGCTAACCGATCTGACTTCCTCTAATTTACTTTGTACTTTCCTTATGGATAATAAATGCTCCATCTAAAACATGATGACCCCAAATCTGCAGTCATTCTGAGTGACCTTATTTCACGAGACGACTCTATCTCAAAAACCCGCAAACCATCCCATACTTTCCTTGTGTGCATATTTACATCTTCAACGGGTACACCCATTCTGAAAATTCTTCCATGAATACAAAGTTATTTCCTCCCATTCCTCAAATGCTACACCACAGATTGTTGATAACATAGGACTCTCCAAGCCTTTTTCATAATCCACTACAAAGCTCGATAATTAACCACACCACATACTCGAAACCGTTAGACACCGAACTTTTAAATATGAACCTACTAGGACCATTATTGAGAGTCACCCGCTCTGACTTGTTCCCGAATATGATCACACTCCAAGACCCTTCTAGCAGATTTACACCCTCTCCAAGAAGCAACTGGTTGAATTCCTTTCCTTATACATCACACCCACACGAAGCATAGACTCTGAATCTTCCTGAAACGTGAACATGAACCGATAAGGCCAAAGACAGGATATATTCCTCAAATCCTTTGCTCAATTTACCACTGATGTTTTCTTTCCTTAGTTGTAATAACCCGCCAATACATAGATAACCAGATACCGCAAAAATATACAAGCACACAATCCAATCGTAGACAATGGGGCTCTCCCACTTAGCTTGAAGCTACAATTACATAACCATGGGACCCACCGAGATTCCTTCTTCCCCATTGACATCAGCTAATAGTCCAACAACGCATTCCAAACTCGAAATAATGATGCATCCAAATATAAATCAGTGGACCTAGTCATTATCCACCATGAATTTTCCCAAATGGATCAAGACTTTTGTCATGGCGTGTGACCATCCTACCACATAATCCATATGTTACTCTGCCACTCTCCCACTTTGGTTAAACCCTCTCTTTTAAGCAACTAATCGACTTCCGATTTTCATACTTGACCTACTAGTAACTCAACCACCATGAGACTCCTTTTTCCACGTCATTCCTCATCTTTTGCCGCCCCAAATACTGCCTCAAAGCATAATCCATCTCTCCGGCACCTGATCTGACCAATTCCCACAAACTCTAAGCCTCCTTGAAGATCACCTTTCTCGAGCCGTCAACGTTAGAAACACCAATTCGATCCCGAAACCGCTACATACTGCTATCTTCGATAACCGCTTCTTAGGAACCAATTCACAGCACCCTGCCCCGTAGGCAAATGAAGGAGGCCATAACACCGGCGAACCGTAATACTTCAAATAAGAACAATGACACTACATCATAGATGAAAATTCCACCACGTTCGAAAATACCAAGTCTCATTACTCCATCAACCCAAACCTAAACATTCATAGTCCGATTGCCTTTCTTTTACTGGAAATAAAGACTGAACCGCTAAATCAAGTGCTGAGAAATCCTCATTTCAAGTCATTCACTGCCACGATCCATAAATAAGCACCCTAACATTACACCAACATTGTGTGATAGCAACACACGAATCATCATAACAATCATTGCCCAACTTCAAAACCATAGGTAATACTGATACTGAGCTGAATTGACAGAATATCCTTCTGCAAGGCGACGACAATATCCCAATCTAATATGTACAGAGAAAAATCCTGCACCACATCTGCAGTACCATTAAAATTATTCAATTCCCAATTGATAAGAAGTGCTTCATGTCGCATACAATTGAATAGGAAGGAAATAAAGACATAAGACTCAAAGGACTCGAATATCAAGATGAGGAATCAAGAAGGGAAGTACTCCTAACAACCCTCTAGCCTCTCGAAGATAAGTACAGTCGTCTCCATACCGATTCGCAAGACTCTACTAGACTTGCTCATAACTAGTGAGACCTATGTGAACCTAATGCTCTGATACCATGTGGTCACGACCCAAATCCAGTCAAGGTCGTGATGGCGATGGACACTGCTGTAAAGCAAGCCAAAACTAAATACTTAATTTGTTTCTCATTATAATACTTTTGAAATCATATTTCTTTCAATTAAATAGTAAAAGATGGAATTTACATAGTTAATTAATAACATTTATAACAAATTTCAATACAGTACAACAACCCATAATCACCCCAAAACCCGGTGTCACGAGTGCATGAGGATTAACTAGGAATATAAAATAAAATACAGCAACTGTCCGGAATACAAATTGGACAGGATAAATGTAAATACTATGAAGGAGACTCTGCCGGCTGCGGGTTATAATATGGAATGCAGCTGGCCGAAGTCCCTGCATGCATACATGCCTTTACTCTCACAAGACCACTAGTCATGTATGTACCTGCACAAAAAATGTGCAGCAACTGTAGTAGGAGTACGTAAATTCACGTGTACCCAGTAAGTCTCTAGCCTAACCCCGGAGAAGTAGTGATGAAGGGTCGACATCGACACTCACTAGTGGTCCAAAAATATCATGTACAGTAAAGAGGTAAATAAGTATAAGGCAAAGTAAATAAATGAAATAAATAAGTATAAGTCGCGTGGTACAAATCCACTAGAGCATATATATAGATATAGTGGATCTCATCAAATAGATTGACTTAATTCAAATCCGGAAAGCTCACGGATATATTGTCTTCTTGCCGAATATTACGCACAATTTCATGAGGATATGTTGTAGGAACTGCCAAAGAATATGGCCTGATCCAACATAATAATTAAACTGTGCACTGTCGAGGGTCGAACGGCACGAACCATAGATGCATCTATTAACCTACCGAGGCGAACGGCCCGATACCATTAGAATGAGAGGCTTAAACAAGTCCTTGACCCCTAATCATGAATAAACATGTGAGTTACAATTTTTTAAGGAAAATTATTCGATGAAAACGCATAATGCATGAGAAATCTGTAAGACGAACACCATTATTCCGTTGCAAATCATAAAACTCATGAAAGCTCAACAATAGCAAGTCTATCACTCTACGCATGTCTATAATCAAGTCGTAATGTAAACTATCTAAATTAAACGAGCAAGGATAATCCCAATAGTGCAAGTACAACATGATGTGAACCTAAGTCTACCCGGACAATAACATGAATCTAACTACGCACGGACTCTCGTCACCTCGTGCGTATGTAGTCCTCGCAACAAGCTACACATATTAAATATATCACCTAGGGGTATTTTCCCCCTCACAGAGTTAGACAGGAGTCTTATCTCGTCTCAAAGCTTACTTTCCGGTTCAAAATTGTGCTTTCAATCCTCAACTCGATGCCAAACGACCCAAAGCTAGTCAAATGTTATGTAAAATAGTCAATACATGATCAAGAGTTCATCATAATTATTAAAGTGAATTTCCAACTTAATTTGAAGAATTTTGAAAATTCACCCTCGGGCCCACGTGCCTGTATTCCAGAAATGTTTGAAGGTAAACACTACCCATAACATCATGAACTCAAATGTATGATTTATTCTCAATTCCATGCCCAAATTCGTGGTCAAATCCAAAAATATAAATTTCTAGGGTTTTCCCTCAAAATCCCAACTTTTCTACAAATTTTCATGTCTAAATCCATATATAATCTGAGTATTTAACTTGCAATAGGCGGGAATCACTTACCTTGACATAGATGACGAAAATCTCCCTTCCAGGTGCTCCAAAAATCACCTAACCAAATGAAAAATGGAGGAAAAAATGGCCAAATCTCGTCTTTAAAGAAATATGCCAGGCCAAGCCCATCTTCGCATTCATGACCAAGGCAACGCATTCGTGAAGGCCAGCCCATGCACATCATCGCGTTTGTGATAGACAAATTCCCCAGCCTGGAGTTCCTCCTACACGTTTGTGTATTCCCCACCGCGTTCGCGTAGGGTAAGTACTCCCTGACCCCCAGCTCTCCTTCGCATTCGCGGGCTCTTCATCGCGTTCGCGATGAGAAATCTCCTCCAGACCCAAAAATCCTTCTTCTTGGACGCGGCCGCCTCTATGCATTCACGATGAAGGACACCAGAACCAGCATCAACAGCAACAAACATGGGAAAATGACCCGAAACCAACTCAAAACACACCCGAGGCCCCCCTGGACCCCGTCTAGTCACACTAGCCAGTTCCATAACCTAACATAACACGGACCTTCTCGAGGTCTCAAATCACATCAAACAACATCAAAATCACGAATTGCACCCCCAATTCAAGCTTAATGAACTTTAGAACTTCAAACTTCTACATTCGATACCGAAACCCATCAAATCACGTCTGATTGACCTCAAATTTTGCACATACATCATATTCGACATTATGGACCTAATTCCAAAATCGGAATCCAACCCCGATATCAAAAAGTCCATCCCTGGTCAAACTTCTCAAAAACCTTCAAATTCCTAACTTTCTCCAAATGACCCCGAAATAACATACGGACCTCCAAATCTACATCTGGGCGCGTCCCCAATACCAGAATTACTATACAGAGCTATTCCCGGACTCGGAATCCCAAACGAACATAGATAACATTGAAATACACCTCAACCCAAATTTATGAAATTCTTCCAATATGCCAACTTCCACAATAGGCGTCGAAACGCTCCTGGACCATCCAAAACCCAATCCGGACATATGCCCAAGTCCGAAATTATCATACAAACCCGTTGGAACCTTCAAATCCCGATTATGATGTCCTCTACTCAAAAATCACACTTTAGTCAATTCCTCCAACATAAGGCTTCGGAAATTAGAATTTTCTTTCCAAATCAACTCCGAACTTCTCAAAATTCAATTTCGACCACGCGTAATATTCATAATACTTGAAGTGAAGCTTCTCAATGTATCAAATCGCTGAACGACGCTCTAGACCTCACGAAAATCGGTCGGGTCTTACAAATACTCAAAACAACCGGCCGTATGGTTACATCCTCCCCCTTGTAAAAAACATGTTCGTCCTCAAATTAGTATAGATACATACTTGAAGTGGTGAAAAGATGGGGATAACGGCTATGCAACTCATGCTCAGTCTTCCAAGTCGCCTCATTGACTGGTTAACCCCTCTATTGAACCTTCACTTAAGCAATGTTCTTTTGCCTCAACTTTCGGACTTGTCTATCCAAGATGTCCACCGACTCCGCAACATAAGAAGAATCCTTGTCCAGTTGGACTAAGCTGAAATATAAAACATGGGATGGATCCCCGTTAAATTTCCAGAGCACAGAAAGATGGAACACCGGATGAACTACAGATTAATTAGGTGGCAATGCAAGCTTGTAGTCCACCTCTCCCACCCTCTCAGGGATCTAAAAAAAGGGCCGATATATCTAGGGCTCAACTTGCCTTTCTTTCCGAACCACATCACACCCTTCATGGGTGAAACCTAGAGCAAAACTCGCTCTCCAACCATAAATGATACATCACGAACCTTCCGATCAGCATAACTTTTCTGCCTAGACTGTTTTGTATGAAGCCGATCCTGGATCAACATGATCTTCTCCAAGGCATCTCAAACCAAATTTGTGCCCAACAATCTAGCCTCACTAGGATCACACCAACCAACTAGAGAATAACATCGCCTCCCATATAGGGCCTCATAAGAAGCCATCTGAATACTCGATTGGTAGTTGTTGTTGTACGAAAACTCCGCAAGCGTCAAGAACTACTCCCAAGAACCCTCGAAAGACATAACACAGAAATGAAGCATATATTCTAATATATGAATGGTGCACTCAGATTGTATGTCCATCTGGGGGTGCAGTGATGTACTCACCTCAACCCGTGTTCCTAAGTCATGTTCTACGACTCTCTAGAAGTGTGATGTAAACTGTGTGCCCTGGTCAGAGATAATGGATACCGGCACGCCATGAAGTCGAACAATCTCGCAGATGTAGATATTAGCCAGCTGCTCTGAAAAAATAGGTCGTCACCACAGAAATGAAATGAGACAACTTGGTCAACCTATCCACAATCACCCGTACAACATCAAATTTCTTCCAACTCTGTGGGAGTCCAACAACGAAGTCCATGGTAATATGCTCCCATTTCCACTGGAGAATCTCAAGTCTCTAAAGCAACCCACATGGCTCCCATGCTCATACTTCACTTGTTGACAATTTAGGCACCGAGCTACATACTCCACTATGTGTTTCTTCATTCTCCTCCACCAATAGTGTTGCCTCAAATCCTGATACATCTTAGTAGCACCCGGATAAATCGAGCGCCACGAACTATGGGCCTCCTGAATAATTAACTCATGTAGCTGATCTATATTAGGCACACATAACCGACCCCGCATTCGTAACACACCGTCATCTCCGATCGTAACCTCCTTGGAATCTCTATGTTGTATCGTGTTCTTAAAGACAAGAAAATGGGGGTCGTTATACTGACGCTCTCTGATGCGCTCATAAAAAGAAGACCGAGAAATCACGCAAGAAAGGACTCGATTAGGCTCCAAAACATCCAATCTAACAAACTAATTGGCTAAGGCCTGAACATCAATGGCTAGTGGCCTCTCTGCTGCCGGTAGGTATGCCAAACAACCCATACTCTTTGCCTTCCGACTCAAGGCATCGACCACAATATTGGCCTTCCCGGGATGATTTAAAATAGTGATATCATAGTCTTTAAGAAACTCTAACCATCTCCATTGCTGCAAATTAAGATCTTTCTATTTTGACATATGCTGGAGACTTCGGTGGTCGGTATAGACCTCACACGGGACACCGTACAAATAGTTCTGCCAGATCTTCAACACATGAAAAATAGCTGCCAATTCCAAGTCGTGGACTGGATAATTACTCTTATGAACCTTCAATTGCTGAGATGTGTAGGCAATCACCCTACCATCCTGCATCAACATCGTGCTAAGGTCAACACGTGACGCGTCATAGTACATAGTATAAGACCTCGAACCTATAGGAAACACCAACATTTGGACTGTAATTAAGGCAGTCTTGAGATTTTAAAAGCTCTCCTAACACTCCTAACACTCCTCGAACCATCTAGTCAAAGGTACAACAATGGATGAGAAACCCTCTACGAAACAGCGATAATATCCATCCAAACCAAGGAAACTCCAAATCTTAGTAGTTGAATACGGTCTAGGCCAACTTTGCACTGCTTCAATCTTCTTCGGATCTACCTTGATCCCCTCACTTGATACTACATGAGCCAAAAATACCACTAAATCAAGCCAGAATTCATACTTTGATAATTTTGCATACAACTTCTTTTCTCTCAAGGTTTGGACCACAATCCTCAAATTCTGCTCATGATCCTCCCGACTGCTGGAATACACCAAGATGTCGTCAATAAACAAAATTACAAATGAATCAAGATATGTCTAGAATACAATGTTCATCAGGTGCATAAATGTTGTTGGGGTGTTGGTCAGCCCAGATGACATCACAAGGAACTCATAGTGACCATATTGAGTCCTAAAGATAGTCTTTAGGATATCCAGATCGTAGATCATCAACTAATGATACCCTGACCACAAATCAGCCTTTGAGAATACTCAGGCACCCTGTAGCTGATCAAATAAGTCATCAATGTGCAGTAGTGGATAAATATTCTTCATTGTAACCTTGTTCAAATTCCGATAGTCAATACACATGCGGATAGAACCATCCTTCTTCTTCACAAGCAGAACTGGAGCACCCCAAGGTGACACACTAGGTCGAATGAAACACTTATAAGGAAACTATTGCAATTGCTCCTTTAACTCCTTCAACTCTGCTGGAGCCATACGATATGGTGGAATAGAAATGGGGATGAGTGACCGGAAACAAGTCAATACTAAAGTCAATATCTATATCGGGCGGCATGCTTGGAAGATCCGCCAAAAATAGATATAGTAGTCTCTCACTACCAGATCTGACTCAATGGTAGGAGTATCAACACTAAAATATCTCACAAAGGATAGGTATGCATCACACCTCTTCTCAACCATGTGACTTAAGGAAGGACATAACCCTACAAGGAAAATAATCCAAAGTACCCTTCCACTCCAACCACGGTAAAACTGGCATAGTCAATGTCACCGTCTTGGCATGATAATCAAGAATAGCATGACAGGGAGACAACCAATCCATGCCCAAGTTAACATCAAAGTGTTCCATACTCAGCAACAATAGATCAACTCTTGCCTCAAAACTACCAATAAGAACTAAACACGACCGATATACACGGTCTACAAAAATAGAATCTCCCACAAACGTGGATAAATATATAGGAGAACTCAAAGAATCACGAGATATACCCAAATATAGGGTAAAGTAAGATGATACTTATGAGTAAGTGGGTCCTTGATCAAATAAGACTGATACGTCTCTATGACGAACCGTAATAATACCTATGATAATTGCGTCTAAAGCAACCGCCTTCATCCTACCCGAAAAAGCATAGCATCTGGCATAGCCTCCCCTATTGGGAAACCCCTACCCACCTGACCTCCACCCCTAGTTAGTTGTGCAGGTGGAGCGGCAAATGGAGAAGCAACCATAGCCTAAGAAGTTTGTGGGCCCAGTGGAATATGTGGAGTCTGAGTAGTCTGTGGAGGTGCACGCCTCCTGAGTCTAGGGTGGTCCCTCACCATATGATGGGTATCACCACACTCGAGACAAGCTCTTTGTAGGCGTGGCTGTTGAATGTTGCTCGAGACGGGTCGGTGGACTGATCGCTGAATGCACCTCATGCATGAGGTGCACTAGATAGTGGCAGTGCATAACTGGCACCCTAAGACCTGGAAGTAGCCGGAGTATCACTAGAAGGTGAAAGTGCTAAATGAACTGGACGACTTACATAGGCCCTGCCATGACGGGTTGTAGCTGAAGCGTGGCCACACTAAATTCTCCAGTTCCTCGAGGCCCTTTAGCCTCCCTGTTCTCTCTCTCACGACCTCGCATACTCTACTGTCTCCGTGCTATCTCTACCACCTACTGATTTAGGGTATTTGTCTCCAATTCTTGGGCCATACTGAACCTAATACCACAAATGAGAACCTCTATAAATCAACGGACTCACTTTATGACTGTAAAAACCAAAGCAGGTGCATGTCTAGACAACTCACTGAATCTAACAGCATACTCAGACACTGTCATAGTATCCTGGTGCAGCTGCTCAAACTCCATGCTCCATGCATACCTAAGTCTCTAGGGAACAAACTCTTTCAAGATTATCTCTAAAAACTAAGCCCATGTGAGTGAAGCTACATCGGTTGGGATACCTCTCCGTAAACTCGACACCACTAATATGCAGCTCCTGATAGTTGGAATGTAGTAAAGTCAAACCCGCTCATCTCCACAATACCCGTGGTGCAGAGAATACGGTGGCACTTTCGTAGAAAACCCTATGCATCCTCTATATCTAGGCCACTGAATCCTCTCAAGTCTAAGCCGCTCCTCCTCATATGTTGTTGCCCTGACCTTGGGATGAACTGGAACAATAAGTTGTACTGGTATAACCTCTTGGATCTGGTCAACATGAACACGCTGCTCTGGCGTACAGGTCACGGGAGTTTGAGCTCTTCCTCTAGCCTGATATGTATTTGGTGCAAGTGGAATCAACCCCGATTGAGCTAGGGTACAAAACATGCTCAAGAAATGTGTGATCGTCTCCTAAAGTGTAGGGGTAGAAACAGGCGCCTCAAGTGCTTGCCCCCTAACTAGAGCTAATTGTGGCTCCTCTGTCGCAGCTCGGGCAAGTCCTCTAGCTGCACAACGTGCCCCTTCTCAGCCTATGCCTCGGCCTCTTGTGGGTCTAGCAGGGGGCGCGAGTGTCTGATTATTAGATCTAGCGATGCGTGCCCTCAACATATGTGAGGGAATAGAAAAACAAAGATTCAAAATTTCTAAGTTAACGAATTCGAAAGATAAGGAATCAAAGAAGCGAGGTTTCTAAACGGTTCCATAGCCTGTAAAAGATAAGTACAGACGTCTCCGAACCAATCCGCAAGACTCTACTAAACTGGTTTATGACTCGTAACACCAATGAACCTAGAGCTCTGATACAAACTTGTCATGACCCTAATCTCCCACCGTAGGATGTCGTGATGGAACCTATTCTCTAAAACTAGATAATTCTAACATACATGATGAAATAACGGAAATAACAATAGAACTTCAAACTATACAATCTAGCTACTATAATAGACTCAACAATACCGCTGACCATAACTCCCAAAATCTGGTGAGACTGAGACATAAAATCTACATGAGTATAATGAAACAACCCTAATACATCATTAACTAAATAAAGAGTATGTAATAGAAACATAAAGGCAGAAACATAAGGGCAGAGGGTGACCCTGAGGCCTATGAACGTCGGCAGGTATACCTTTAAGTATCTGATCCGAAAACTCTACTCACTGGTTAGCCAGGTATTAGGTACTTGGATCTGCACAAAATAATGTGCATAAGCATAGTATGAGTACATAACAATAGTACCCAGTAAGTATCAAGCCTAACCTCGGTAGAATAGTGACGAGGTCATGTCAAGACACCTACTAGGATAATAAAAGAAGTTGAACAAGTATAGTATGGTGTAATAATGGAAACGAGGCAATGAAGAAAACAACAAGATAAGCTACAATTGGATTTAAGGAAAATAAGGAAACAAAGGAGGAACACATAATATGAATACCAAGAAAATGATGCAGACAAACAGAAGTGATGTAAATGAAAGATAACAATAAGAATCACAACTGAGTTACCACCTCCTATCTTATTTCACAATCACAATCACAATCTTTCCTTCTATTGCCGCGTGAGCCTTACATTTAGGTAGTTTTGAAAATAGTTTTGTCGAAATAGCTACATGCACTTTAGCCAACCTTATGTCACCGTGTGGCTTCAAGTAATTCCCTTACTAGCAACACACACATAAATCCCACCTTATGTTGCACATTAACCCCCATCGTTATACCGCAACATGCACATTAATATCACAACATAAGCACAACTCGTACCACAAGTGCCCATGTGCCACAACTTTCCAAAATAATTAACAATACCAATGTTTCCACAACAAAACACCCCATGGCTCAACCACAATGTGTACAATAATCTCGACAATAGCAAAATAATAGTGAATAGCTTCACAAGAATGATATCTCAACAATTAACAACTCAACCTCAAGTGATAACGGATCTTACAACGTCAACACCAAATATCAACAAGGAGATATTCCAAGAAATAAAAACTTCGAGTAAGGTAACTCAACAGTTAAATAATTAACAAGGAAATAAGGAAAAAATAACCTCAACTAAGCATGTAAGGGAAAATAATAAGTAAAATATAGGACAAGCATTTAATAATGTCAAATAAAACATGCTAGGATCAATTAACGATGAAAGATATAACATGTTATGACATTCAATTAAAGGCATGAAAATAATCTAAATAGCCTAAACCGGTCAATTACCGTATATAGCCCGTGTACCCACTCTTCACCTTGCGTACACGGCTTTCACATACCACAAATAACACAAACCAGCTCCAGTCCCTAACGGGTAACCCCACACAAAGTTAGGCAAGACACTTACCCCAAACAAGCTAACTCAATCTACTAATAAGCCTTTGTTGCGAATATCAAACTCCGAACGGCTCGAATCTTGCCAAAATAATTTTATGCCATAAATACAAACCATAATAAACTATTCTGGATAGTAAAGATGCAATATTTAAAGGGAATCAAAGATTCAACCCTGAGCCCCCATATCGGAACCCGACCAAACTTACAAAATACGAACATTCATTCAATAACAAGTCCAACCGTACTAAAATTATTCAATTCTCACCTCAAATAAACCTTCAAATCCCCAAAGCATTGCTTAGGAAGTTTTCACAAAATTCCCCAAAATTTTTCAAACTTTAAACAATAATTAAATGATAAACACAATGATGGATTAATGTATAATAGTCAAATCCAAGTTAAATCACTTACCCCGATCAACTCTTTGAAAATCTCTCTCACATTTCCCAATACCGTAGTCTTTATCTCAAAAGATGAAAAATGGGAACAAACCCTCGATCTGCCCTTTTTTAGCCCAGGGATTTTGCGTCTGTGGACCTACAGCCGCTTCGGTGGCTCCGCACTAGCGGAAAATCCATCGCAGGTGCGGCTTATACTTAAACCCAGTACTTTACACTTTTGTAGACAAAAAATGCTTCTACTATCACGCTTTTGCAGAGCGTTATTGATACCTAATTTTTCCTCAAACTATTTTAAAATTTTCATATGTGCCTTCAAAATCACTTTTTATAATAAC
>MDKI01288524.1:0-23251 GCA_005239505.1 Nicotiana paniculata
GTTGTTTTTGTACTCATGCTACACTTGTTGTGCATTTTTATTGCACAGGTACTTTCATAGTGATGTGGCAGATTTGGAGACTTAGGTGAGCTGCATCATTCGGAGGCGATCCGCAGCTAACAAAGTCTCCTTCATACTGTATTTATTTTCATTTTAAATTCCTTGTCCAATTTGTATTTCGGACAAGCTTTGTGATGATTGTGTAAATTCTTAGAAATTTCTCATGTACTGGTGACACCGGGTTCTAGGATGTGTTTGGGCTATATTTTCTACAATGGAACATTTAAAACCATCGTATTTTCTTAACGGATTCTATTTAGTTATTATGTAATAAGTGAAAGGTAATGATTTTCATAAATTTCAAAACAGGAAATTATTTCAATTAATAAATGATTGGCTTGCCTGACAATGATGTCCGGCACCATCAAGACCTTATGAATTTTGGGTCGTGACAATATCGATGATATGCTAGTCAAATATGCACAAGTAGGATATCACTTTCAACACCTTTCAAGAACCTTTGGAATTATCCGCGAATATAAGATGAAATTAAATCCAGAAAAATGTGCCTTCGGCGTGGCTTCAGGTAAGTTTTTAGATTTTCTTGTATCTAACAGAGGTATTGAAGTGAACCCTGCACAAATCAAAGCTAATGAAGAAATTTCAGACATACTCACGAGCAAAGAAGAGTTACAAAGGCTGACAGGAAGATTTATTTCCAAATCTTCGGAGAAAAGATTTAAATTCTTTTAAGTATTGAAAAAGCAAAATCAGTTTGAGTGGACTGATGAACGTCAAAAAGCTCTCAAAAATTTAAAAGCAGTTGAGAGTGGCTACTCATCTATCTCGCGGTATCTGAAATAGAGGTAAGTGCAGTTTTAGTACGAGAAGATAAAGGTAAAAAATCTCCAATTTATTATGTTAGTAAATCTTTGTCAGATGCTAAGACTCGATATCCTCACATTGAAAAACTTACTTTAGCATTAGTTATGGCATCTAGAAAGTTGAGACCTTATCTTCAATATCATCCGATCTCTGTAGTAACTGCTTATCCTTTAAGGAATATACTACATAAACAAGAATTGTCAGGAAGGTTAGCTAAATGGGCTATAGAACTCGGCGAATATGATATCATGTACCAATCTAGAACAGCGATAAAATCACAAATTTTAGCAGATTTCAGAGCACAAATAGTTCCTGAAGTAGAAAAGGAACTACAGATATTCATCGGATATAATCCAGGTACATGGACTATGTTTACTGATGGATCCTTGAATGTTAAAGGAGCATGTTTAGGTATTATTTTAATCCCACCTTCGCGAGAAAGTATAAGACAAGCCATAAAATGCTATCCCATTTTTAAGAATGAAGCAGAGTACGAGGTTGTGATTGCAGGTCTGGAACTGGCACAATAACTCACTATAGAGCAAATCGTAATTAAAAGTGACTCCAGCTGGTAGTTAATTAGATGCAGGGGACTTATATAGCTAGAGAGGCATGAATGCAGCAATATTTGGAAAAGGCACGAGAATTGATACAATTTCAATTATGGAAAATTATGCAAATACCCGAGGAGGAGAATGTGAAAGCAGATGCACTGTTAATATCACGTCAGTTGCGGAAATAACAAATGCATAAAATACTATTGTAATACATTTGTTTCATTCAGCACTCGACCTAGATAAAAATGAGGTAAATTTCAATAATTTAACTTGGGACTGGAGAAATGAATTTGTTAATTTTCTGCAGTATGGAACCTTACCTGAAGAGAAGAAAGAGTCTCAATTACTTCAACGAAAAGCTGCTCGTTACTGCTTAATTCGTGGAAACGTATACCGAAAGATGTTCGGAGGACCTTTAGCAAGATGCTTCGGACCTGCTCAGATAGAATATGTGATGAGAGAAATACACAAGGGACATTGTGTAAATCACGCAGGAGGAAGATCCTTGGTAAAAACTTTAATAAGAGCAGGATACTACTGGCCAAAAATGGAAGAAGATGCAGAAAGTTTTGTGGAAAGTGTGACAATTGCCAATGATATGGCAATAACATGCATCGCCCAGCAGAGCTGTTACATCCGATTATTTCCCCAAGGACATTCATGAAGTGGGAGATGGATATCGTGGGACCATTGCCACAAGCTAAAGGAAAGGTACGATTTTTGTTAGTATTAACAGATTATATTTCCAAATGGGTAGAGGTAGGAGCCTTCAAACACGTGCGAGATAAAGAAGTCATGGAGTTTATTTGGCAAAACATTATATGCTGATTCGGAGTGCCAAGAGAAATCGTATGTAATAATGGCCCACAGTTCATAGGCACGAAAATCACAAAATTTTTCAGAGTTGGCAGATTAAACAAATAACTTCCTCATGTTACCACCCCGTGATCAATGGACAAGATGAATCAACAAACAAGGTTATTATTAATAATTTGAAGATGAGATCATAAGAATCAAAAGGCGAGTGGCCCGAGGTTTTACCAGGAGTATTATGGGCTTATCGGACGACAACAAAAACAGGCACGGGAGAGACTCCATTTTCACTCGTTTATGGTGTTGAAGCCTTAATTCCTGTTGAAATAGGTGAGTCAAGTACGAGATTTACGCAGGAAACTAAGAAATCAAATGGCGAAGAAATGAGAACGAATTTAGATTTACTTGAAGAGAAGAGAGAAGCGGTTCTAATAAGAATAGAAGCTCAAAAGAAAATTATTGAGTGATACTACAACAGGAAAGCTCATCTCAGATACTTCAAGATTGGGGACTTCATCCTCAAAAAGGGTTTTCAATCAATAAAACAGCTGGTGCAGGAAAGTTGAGTCCAAATTAGGAAGGTCCTTACAGAATTCGAAGCATCACTGGAAAGGGTGCATATGAATATGAGTTGAAAACCATGGAAGGAAAGGTACTCCCTCGAATTGGAATGTTGTTCATTTAAAGAAGTATTACTTCTAGGCGAAAGAAGTACTCAGGGTCAGGTATCGCTCAACTATGATTTTATTTTGTTCTTTTAAATTATACTAACAATTTTAGATGATAGGAAAAAATTTAGCCCGTACCAAATGATGATATTAGACCCGAAAGACGGCCGGAATACAGAATTATTTCCGATCTAGGTTATAACCTTTCTGATGGAAATAAAAGGGTTAAGCAGTCATCATATGAATGTATACCTTTGAGTCCCGTGTATATTTTCCTTTTCAGGAAATGGATCAAATAGAAGGAACAATCAAGTGCTCGAGATTTCATACTTCAAAGCTCTAACACTTGGGGGACTATATAAAGGCAAAAAAGACTAAAAGTCAGAACTCACGCCTGAATCAGCCTAAGAGTCAAAATTCAAGAGCTAATCAAGAGCCAATAAACAAGCCTGAGTCAAAAACCTTTGAAGTAACTCGCAGGAAGGATACAAGATGGACACAAGATACATTCCAAATTCCTACGAGTTGTTAGGTTAAGCTCAATAATTAGTCACATGCTACTAGATAGACCAAGGTGGCATCATTCACGGGTACATCAGCAACGAGAGAAGATTCAGCTTGGGGAGAAGGGGCTTGAACATTAACTTCACCAGGAATAGGATCATCACCTTCGGGAACATCAACCTCAGGTGAGGAAAAGTCTTGACTTTGCTGAGTTTTTTCAATTGTTTCTTTAGATTTGGCAATCTCAGCATTCAGGTCGAAGCCTTCCTGGCTAGCATCCATCAAAGTCTCGAGGTGAGTATTCAAAAAATCCCAACTCACGTCAAGTGTCAGCTTATCCTCAAGAGCTTCATAATATTTCTCCCACTGATCAATCTCGGCCTTCAGCTCTTCTTTCTCAACTTTAGAAGCATCATAGGCAGTCTTCAAAGGGGCGAGAGAACTCTCCAAGAACTTGATCTTTTCAGAAGAGTAAGGGAGATCTTCTTGAGCTTGTGTAAGTGATTGAACTAACTCTCTGGCATAAGTCTCTTTCTGGTTAAGAAGTTCCTTCAAACCCCTTATCTCTTCAGTGGCTTTCGAAAGTTGCTCAGCAAATGAAGACTCAAGGATATCCTTGTCTTTTCCAACTTGACTTGAAGAAGCCTTTTCAATGTATAACTCAGTGGCAACCATCTTCACTTGTTGCTCTAAGGCATTCTTCTCCTCAGCCAATACTTCCTTCTCTAGTTGAAGACCCTCAAATTGCTCCTTCTAGTTGTCAGCTTCGGTACGGTAGTCAATGTCTTATTGCTCGGTATGGACAATCCTTTTCATAAGTTCCGTGTCTATTAATATGATCTACAAAAGAAAGAAAGGAATTTATGGTTGAATATAAAAAAACAACGAAAAGAGAAGTAAAGTTAAAACTCGAACATTCAGAGATGAATGAACAATATCATTAATCCAAGTCAATGAACTGTGACTCTCCAACTTTGCCTTCTCTACTGGAACAAGCAAAGGTTTCAACCATACATCAACTTGACTAGATTTTTTCAGCAAGGTCCCACTCTCAAGAACCTCAACGATAATTTTCTACATCGCTTTATTTCTACTAGAAGGTTCAACTTCTGCATGAGAAGTAGTAGCAACTGGAATGGTAGAGGAGGTGGAAGCAGTCACGGGGGTAGCAGTAGCAGCAACTTCAGTTTTTAAAAGATTATGTATATGTATGTCTCACGCATTTCATGTAACTTTCTCTCAGAGGCACTCAGATGCTACAGGTTGTATCTCCTACATCTCTGTTTACATTACTGTTCTTAGTTATGCTTTTCTGCCTTACATACTCAGTACTTTATTCGTACTGATGTCCTTTTTGCTTGGGGACGCTGTGTTTCATGCCCGCAGGTCCCGATAGAGAGGTTGAAAATCCTCCTAGTAGGCTATCAGCTCAGCGGAAGGTGTTGCTGCACTCCACTTGCTCCGGAGTTGCCTATTTGGTCAATATGATTGGGACATGCATTGACTGGTATGGCAGAGCCCTGTCCCGACCTTTTTGATGTTTATGTACTCGTAGAGGCTTGTAGACAAATGTTAGGTATATGGATACATATATGGCTTTATTGGCCTATGTTTTGAGTATACAAATGGTCATGTCAGCCTTATTGGCGCGTATGTCACATGTATAAGTTTCTATATCATGTTAGGTTCCTATGTCTAGCATTCCCTTATGTTTTATTTCGATTATGTCATGATGACAATTTTGGAACATTTACCCATGATAGTACGATAAGAAAGATATGTTATGTTGGTACTCGGTTGAGTAAAGTACCGGGTGCCCGTTGCGGACCATAGGTTGGGTCGTGACAGATGTGGTATCAGAACAGTTCTATCCTAGGGAGTCTACAAGCCGTGTCTAGTAGAGTCTTGTTTATGGGTGTGTTGTGCACCACACTTATAAGCAGGAGGCCTCAGTGCATTTAGGACTGTCACTCTTTCTTCTTACTCTAGATCCCGTGGTAGAGCTCAATCGTAAGAACTCAATTTCCTAAATTCTATCTTATCCATAATACGACGATGCCTACATCTAGAAAGACGATTGGTAAGAGGTTCCATGTGGTTGTGAATGAGTTGAGTTAGAGGAACTCGATTTTGCACGATGCTTATGATGAGTAAATATAAGGTATTCAGTAGATCATGTGTGTACTAAGACGGGTAAGCCTCTTGATAAGGATCCCTAAGGCAAATAAAATATATCCACCCTTATGGTGAAAGGCAATGACAGATTCAGAAGATAGATACAAGTTTCAACAAGTAAAAGAAATAAGATGAATAAGGGTATGAGGCGCCCAATTAATGAAGATTGTCAGTATTTACGATTCAAGCAGAGAAATACAAGCATTTTGAATTACCTACAACAGAGGTATGTACAATTGGCCACATTTATCTCAGTTATGCCCTATGAGAGCTAACTAATATAGCTTAAGAGAAGGACGGGATATCATGATCCAGTTAGGGTTAAAGTAACCAAAAATGTTGGATGGATTGTTATCATTGTCTAACACTTTTGAAGGGTAGTGCAGAACATGGTAATAGTTCTCATTGGGAGATAGTCAGATGGTGCACTCTAGAATAATACAGTCGGATATGAATACTAGAATGTTCAGAAATTTTAGAAGATAGGCAGTGGAATCCTAGAAGGGTTAAATATTTACCTTAGTATGACTCCTGCCCCTAGTAAAAAAAAGAGAGAGAGAGAGAATTGGTAGGCGTCCCAAAGAACCATTGAGATGAAGCAGGGGGAGCTAAAAGTTAAGGAACGTTTTGTTGAAGTCTACATAATAAGGTGACAGACAGAAATATTAGCAGGATAATATGAAGAGAGTTAATGAAACATTATGAGTAAGATGTAATAAATGGGTGATAATGGTAAATCAAAATATGACAGGATGACAAAGTCTACAGTCAAGTGAAGGAAAAGACAAGAGGAGACATGCCTTGAGACAATAAAAGTATAAGCCATAAAGCCATACCCTAATTTTGAGAAATGAGTTGGTGACTCAAACATGATTACCAGAAGGAAGAGTGAGACCCTCAAAGTAATATAAATTAGTATGGGCTAGTGAACAAGATAATCGAACATGAATTAAGGACTGAAGGAATTGGTAATAGTCGGCATCATTTCAGAGATCGTGTTTCGACAATAATAGAATGAACAATAGAAGAATAACCTGTAAAGGTCATTCACGAAGACGCTTCCCTATATCAAGCACTATGAGTAGAATTAAGCTTAAGGGACTAAATGTGCAAGTTACCACAGGTGTCACCCTTGTGCGTAAGAAATTCAATTATCTCTGGTGTAAGAGGGTTACCGCAAGGCGAGTAATATGTCAGTGAATATGTGAAAAACAAAATGCTAAAGATGAAGAGGTAACTATCGAATGGTAAAGGAAGAATGCGGTGAAAAGGTGAAAGGAATGAGATTGCATTTATTCAGATCCACATATATAATATGACTCCAGAACATTATGCATCCTCGAGAAATATTCATGTAGGAGCTGGGGTAGTAGAAGGTACAATATAAGTGTTACGAAAATAAAAGAGAGTGCTACTAGGGAGACAACTTAAATTTCAATTCAGAAGCAACTTACAAGCACAAGGGCGCTCAGGTAAGTAACTACGGATAATGATAGGCGAGTAAGAACATCAGAAATACCGTAGGGTATACAATGTAATAAGCTCGCAGCTTTACAAGAGCCAGAGGGTCTTCCCTAAGCACTGCAACAAAAGACTAGCTGAGGAAATAAAGAAGAAGGCTTTAACATAAGCATAGTGACCTAAAGAAGAAATAGTGTTGTAATAGCAATCTCACTATAATATTGTATGCACTCCATAAGAAAGTGGCACCTATAGTGGCTAATGAACGGGAAGAAAAAAAAATCAAGAGTTGATAATTGAGACCATATGAGTTATAGGGATCTCCAGTATTCGTAGGGACTAAGATAAGCCAAGTATCCATGCAGCAAATGGCAGAACGACAATGAAAAATAATTGCTTACATTTAAAGATAACTGAGAAGGCATGAAAGGAAATCTATGGTGCTAGCTTGTTAAAATAAAGGTTGTGAGTAATATAAATAGATATGTGTAGGTCGCAAGCTAAAGTATGGTAGAGCAACCAGGTTTTAGCTAGATAGGAGTAAGGATAAGAAAAGGTGAGTAAAAGAAGGTGATGAGAATAGGTAAGTCCTCGGGATTAAACCCATCACAACAAGAGAGCTGATGGCTTCCATAGAGTTATAAAAAGCTCAGTATAGCATGAGTGAAGTCAAAGGAGCTTAAAATTAGGAGCATTTAGAAGAGATGAAATTCTACCCTGGTAGTAAAGTAAGGGTGTAATTGTGATAAATGATAAGAGGATGACGTTTAGGCCTTTGATTGAGTAATGATTTTGAGAACAGGGATTTCATGAGTTGCACGGGATGAGAATACCCCCATAAGATGAATCGTGTTATGATGCTATGAAATACAGTTATTGAAGTATAGTATCATCCCTAAGTGGATCAAGAAAATCACTTCAAATGTTCCCCGATGCGACATGAGCCCTAGTGACAATGTATTACATGAAAGGTTTCAAGTTATTAGTGGTAGATTATAGATCAAGATTAAGGTGAATCAACAATAGATGAATGAAGGTTACAAATAAGAGATGATATTAGGGTGTCATTATTAATATGAACAGTAATAAAGAAGCATTAAATGGCTTAGATTTATACATATAGGATAAGTAGTGAGAGAGTAGCCTGGATTTGGGTGGCAGACCTCGATAATAATAAACCGAAGTAAGAGTTATAGTACAATATGACCTACCTAGTTTTGATAGCCATAAACATAGATAATTGAGGTCATGAAACAAAATATATCAATAGTCATAAGTTCGGCAAAGTACCAAGCGAAGAACTTTAGTACACCTATAGATGCCCAGAGGGACAACTTGTCAAAGTTCTGTATATGTTCCCAAAGTGAAATCTAGAGATTGGCTAAAAACATGAGGAAAAATGAGAGAAGAGTTGCATAGACGCACATACAAGGACAAAGTCATCTAGATTGCATGACAGAAGGTAGCAAAAGTTACGAGATTGGAAGAGTTTCGACAACAAGTCGTGGAGTGAGAAAGAGGCCTAAAGGGGGGATTGCCCAAGCCTTTGGATTTATTCACTGAACAACTCCCTGGATGGCAAAAACAATATTAAGTTATTCTTAAGAGTTATTGCTTAAGAGATGGACAAGTGCATTATTCAACATTCGAGGATGAATGTTCCAAAGGGGGGAATGATGTTACACCTCATGTTTTCATACGTGAGAGTACGTCGTATGTCAATTGATGTAAGATCAGAAATAAGATTATATTTGGAAGAATATAAATTAAATTAATCATGTTACCTTGGAGGTTACAAATATTTAAGATCATGAATAACGAGTACCGAGAAGGTTGGAAAGCTTAGAAGCTAAACCAATTGAAGAAAATAAGTTTCGTCAAAAGTAGATGAGTTTGGAATGTTATAACATGTACGTTAGGGTGAGACTATGGTTCAATACATGATAAGGAGTTTATTCTATGAGTTATTTTGTCATATGATAGTCGTGTTCTACGTTTTGAAGTCAAGCAAGTTGTGGAACAAAAGTTGGCAAAGGTCTTCACAAGTTACATTCATAAATTTGTTGAAACATAGGTCAAATGTATCTGATTTTTTGTTCCAATATAATTTGAATTAGGGGATAATATACCTACCAAATTGAATATCTAAGAATCTAGTTTCCAACACATTAAACCGTTCATCGATATGACATAGGAGTAGAGAGATATTTGTTGTTTCGCGAGACTGCGCAAACATCATAAGTGACAAGTAGGTGGGTCACTAAAGCTTTTTGAGAAATACATTTCGTGTGTTATATGAGGTCTTATTGGGACATATTATATAAAAAATTGAAATTCTTGGAATTTAGTTTCCAATTCTCTTAACCGTTCGTTCATACGACATCCGGATAAAACGATATAAGCGTCGGAAGATGGGCCAATGCTAGGGTTCCAAGCTAGCACCTCTTTGACTTTTCCAAAGTTGATATATATAAGTATTAGGTCGTCTTTCTCTTCATTTTTCAGTATAAAACGACCAGAGAACACCCCTAAATATATCCTTAAGCTATCTTCTAGGGTTTCAATGAAGATTATCATCCCGCGCATGAAATCTAGAAGCGATAACATCAAAACGATCCCTACGACGTAAGTGTCATTATACCGCCTCTCTTTTTTCTTTGTAGTTAGAGTTTTGGAAGGTATTCATAGTTAAGAAACGTCTAATATATGTATTTAATAGTTTAAATATTAAGTAAGGTTGATAAATGTGTTTCCTTATAGTCATAACTCACGGGACGGTGATCGGAAGCCGTGAGTTCGAGTTATTTGACTTGTAGTGGACTGTTTGTGGACTGTTTCGTGTTGGCCTCTTGTGCGTATGTTTTATGGAGTTTTGAAGGATAAAAGGTGTGGGAAAACAACACATAATGACTTAATGGTGTGCTTCTTGTTCATCGTTATTTTTGTTAAGGTTGTTTGACACTACTTTTGTTGTCGTTTCATGTATAAAGTGATTAGGGTGTGTAAGTTGTTTTGTGATATATTGTGGTGGAGATAAGGTTGGAAAATAATGCATACATGTTTTATTATTGTTTTCTTGGTGTTTTTGGTATAGGAGGGCCTTGTTACAAGGGAGATGCTTCCCAAATTTACGTAAACGAGCTACTAGCGTAAGTTACAGACTTAGCCCTTGCTCAACACTGATTTTTAATCTTCTTATGATATGATAGATTGAGTTGAATTGTTTGAAGAGTTGCTTGGAAGGCATTAAGGACTCAAATTGGTTAAGGTATGTTAAGGCACTTCCTTCATTCTTTTGGCATGATCTAAAGTGAAACGAACGTAAACGATACGTTATTTCATAATGAATCTACTCCTAGCTACTAAGGTTTCCCATGTTGTTATTTCCTTAAAAACTTATTCTAAGAAAGTATGTATGATCCTTGAGTCCTAGTGAAGTTCATATTGATGGTATGATGTCCATAATGTTAATCGGAGGTGCAACTACCTTACGTCACTCAGAAAGGTTTAGAACGTGATTCCATGAGTCCAGCATGCATTACATGTAATATCTATTTTACTCTACCGAGCCGCGCTATAGTCGGCTGAGTACGGCACCTATTGTGCAACCACTAATCAGTTGGGTTTACCGAGCTCCACATGGCAGGGTACGATTCTACCGAGCCTTATGATGGCCGAGTATGTTTTTACCAAGTCCTCTTTGAGTCTGGGTATGATATGATGATGATGATGATGAAGCCCACAGAGGCGGATGTTTTTAAAAGATTATGTATATATATATGTATCAGGCATTTCATGTCACTATCTCTCAGAGGCTCTCAGATTCTACAGGTTGTATCTCCTACATCTCTGTTTACATTACTGTTCTTAGTTATGCTTTTCTGCCTTACATACTCAGTACTTTATTCGTACTGATGTTCCTTTTGCTTGGGGACACTGTGTTTCATGCCCGCAGGTCCCGATAGAGAGGTTGACATTCCTCCTAGTAGGCTATCAGCTCAGCGGAAGGTGTTGCTGCACTCCACTTGCTCCGGAGTTGCCTATTTGGTCAATATGATTAGGACATAAATTGACTGGTATGGCGGGCCCCTGTCCCGACCTTTTTGATGTTTATGTACTCGTAGAGGCTTGTAGACAAATGTTAGGTATATGGATACATATATGGCCTTATCGTCCTATGTTTTTTGAGTATACAAATGGTCATGTCAGCCTTATAGGCGCGTATGTCACATGTATAAGTTTCTATATCATGTTAGGTAGTCTTATGTCTAGCATTCCCTTATGTTTTATTTCGATTAGGTCATGATGACCATTTTGGTACATTTACCCATGATAGTACGATAAGAAAGATATGTTATGTTGGTACTTGGTTGAGTAAAGTACCAGGTGCCTGTCACGGCCCATAGGTTGGGTCGTGACAAAAACGACAGATGATGTTGGAGTGCACAAAATCCACCACTGCTCTCTTAGTGACAACTTTGAAAGTGTATGCCTCGATCCATTTTGTGAAATAGTCGATAGCAACTAAGATAAATATGTGCCCATTTTAAGCTCTCGGCTCGATTGGCCCAATGACATCCATTCCCCAGGAAACGAACGGCCAAGGTGCTGACATGGGATGTAACTCTGAAGGCGGTGCATGGATCAAATCACCATGTATTTGACACTTATGGAAATTCCGGACAAAGTTGAACAATCTTTCTCCATGGTCATCCAGTAATATCCTACCCGTAGGATTTTCTTTGCGAGGACGTATCCATTCATATGGGGACCATATACTCCTGAATGAACTTCGTTCATAATCGTTTCAGCTTCTTTGACAACCACGCACCTTAATAGATTCAAATCGGGAGTTCTTTTATACAACACTTCTCCGCTTAAGAAGAAACTGCTGGCGAGCCTTCTGATGGTTCTCTTTTGGTCCCCATTGGCCTGCTCTGGGTATTCTTTTGTTTTCAAGAATATTTTAATGTCATGATACCATGGTTGGACATCGGGCTCTACTTCAACCGTGTTGCAATAACCATGTCTTTCTCGGATTTGAATCTTCAATGGGTCGATATAGACGTTGCCTGAATATGGCAGCATTGCAGCTAAGGTGGCCAATGCGTCAGCCACCTCATTGTGGAATCGAGGAATATACCTAAACTCAACGGCTTTGAATCACTTGCTAAGATCCTCCACATGTTGTCTATATGGGAGAAGCTTAACATCCCGAGTTCCCCATTTGCGTTGCGCCTGTTTAATGATCAAATCGAATCTTCCATAATCAACAATTCTTCTAAATGCATATCAATTTCCATGTTCATGCCCATTATGCAAGCTTCGTATTCAGCAGTGTTGTTTGTACAGAAGAACCGAAGATGGGCGGTGGCTGGATAGTGCTGTCCTGTGGGTGAAATCAAGATTTCCCCAATCCCAACACTTTTCGAGTTTACAGCTCCGTCAAAGAACATTTTCCAAGTGTTGGTGTCTTCTGGAATTACCTCAGCTGAGTTTACTCCCTCGTCCGGGAAGTAAGTACTCAAGGGTTGATATTCATCATCAACAGGATTTTCAGCCAGGTGATTTGCCAAGGCTTGAGCTTTCAACGCCGTGCGGGTGACATAAACTATGTCAAACTTGGTGAGCAGGATTTGCCATTTTGCTAATCTCCCAATGGGCATTCACTTTTGGAATATATATTTCAAAGGATCCAACCTAGTGATGAGATAGGTGGTATAAGCCAACAAGTAATGCCGGAGCTTTTGGGCTACCCAAGTTAAGGCGCTCAAGTTCTTTCCAACAAAGTGTACTTGGCTTCGTAACCCTTGAATTTCTTGCTCAAATAGTATATGGCATGTTCTTTCTTCCCTGTCACATCATGTTGCCCGAGAACACACCCGAAAGAATTCTCCAACACCGTCAAATACAAGAATAAAGGCCTTCCTGGTTTTGGTGGGACCAATACTAGTGGATTCGATAGATATTCTTTAATATTGTCGAAAGCGTCTTGGCATTCATCCATCCACTTAATCTCTGCATCTTTCTTCAACAGCTTAAATATGGGCTCGCACGTGGATGTCAACTGAGCAATGAACCTGCTGATGTAATTCAACCTACCCAGCAAACTCATGACCTCTTTCTTGGTTCTCGGAGGAGGAAAATCTCAAATAGACTTTATCTTTGTCGGATCCAGCTCAATGCCCCATCGACTGACTATAAACCCCAGCAATTTCCCAGATGGAACTCCGAAGGCACACTTGGATGGATTTAATTTCAAATCGTACTTACGCAGATGTTCAAAGAATTTTCTCAGATGCTGCACATGGTCATCCTGCGTTCTAGATTTAATGATCACGTCATCCACATATACCTCAATTTCCTGGTGCATCATGTCATGAAAAATGGCGGTCATAGCCCTCATATAAGTTGCCCCAGTGTTCTTCAGACCAAATGACATGACCCGATAACAGTAAGTGCCCCAAGGTATGGTGAAAGCCGTCTTTTCTGCATCTTTTTCATCCATCAGAACCTGGTGATACCCTGCGTAACAATGTACGAAGGACTGTATCTCATGTTTGGCGCAATTGTCAACCAAAATGTGGATGTTTGGCAATGTAAAGTTATCTTTGGGGCTTGCTTTGTTCAAGTCCCGATAATCAACGCACACTCGGACTTTCCCGTATTTTTTCGGCACTGGGACCACATTAGCCAGCCGCGTGGTGTATTGGACCACTCAGATTACTCCAACTTTTAACTGTTTAGTGACCTCTTCTTTGATCTTGTCATTGATATCTGTTTTAAATTTTCTCTGTTTTTGTTGGACAGGTGGATAACCGGGGTAAATTGGTAATTTGTGCACCACCAAATCAACACTCAGTCCAGGCATATCATCATAGGACCAGACAAACACGTCTTTGAATTCGAACAAAAGTTTGATCAATGTGTCCCTAGTTCTTTCATCAGTGTGAATACTTATCATGGTTTCTCGGACCTCTTCCGAACTACCCAAATTAACCGGCTCGGTTTCGTTTAAGTTTGGATTAGCCTTATTCTCGAATTTTTTTCAGTTCTTATTTATTTCCCTAAAATCCTCATCTTTTTCATATTCCGGTTCTTGATTCATTATTTTGTGGTTAGACAGCATATTAAGATTTGGGCATGAAGTCCGCAAGCATGTCATGTTATTTTAATTCCGCATTATTAGAACGGGATTCCCGCCTGATTGGGAATGGAGTAGCCTTCCAATTTTGTATCTTGGCATCAGGCCCCATATATTTCACCTCAGCAGTGCTTGAGCCTTCTCCTGGTTGGACCATATGAGCTTCATACAACATCTGTCTCATTGCCCCACGGATCTCTTCAATTTCTTCGGCCGTGAAGGCCTCTTCTTCTTCCTCTATGTATTTTGGCTTGACGAATGATTCAGTGATGTGTGGGATTGGCTGAGGCAACACCCAACCATCTCTCTTACGCTTTTCAGCCCATTTTTCATCGGCGGGAATAGCTGGAAACCATATGCCGAAGAACTTCTTACTGGCAGGCAAAATGATAGGTTCTGTAATGCCTTGCAAGGATACCCCGAGCCCTTTTCCAGGCTTGTACCCATGTTTAATCATGTCGCTAGTGACCATGATTGATGCATTTGATAGGAAGGGTTAAGGACACAGG
This sequence comes from Nicotiana paniculata, assembly GCA_005239505.1. Taxonomy (NCBI): domain Eukaryota; kingdom Viridiplantae; phylum Streptophyta; class Magnoliopsida; order Solanales; family Solanaceae; genus Nicotiana; species Nicotiana paniculata. The sequence continues at coordinate 14,717 of MDKI01288524.1, forward strand.
GTTCCTTCCTCACACTGGTCCGCGACCATAATCTCAAAAGCTTGGTAGACTATATGCTCTCTACCTTCCCTCGCTTCCAGGCATGGGACTGATGGGTCCCTATAAATAGATTGCTCATTTTCTCCATGGACCACAATCTCCTGGTCTTCATGCTCAAACTTAACCATTTGGTGGAGGGTCGAGCACACGGCTCCTGCGGCACGGATCCAAGGCCTTCCCAGGAGATAATTGTAGGAGGTGTCCATGTCTAAGACCTGAAATGTGACCTCAAAGTCCACAGGGACGATATTTAAGACCAAATCAATCTCCCCTATTGTGTCTTTCTTGATGCCGTCAAATGCGCTCACGCACACATTGTTGGGTCTGATTCTCTCAGTCCCGATCTCCATCCTTTGTAAGGTCGAGAGAGGGAAAATGTCAACCCCAGATCCTCCATCCACCATAACTCTTTTCACGTAGTACCCTTCACATTTAACAGTTAGGTGGAGAGCTTTGTTGTGGGCAGCCCCTTCCGGAGGCAAGTCATTTTTGCTGAATAAAATCTGGTTGACTTCGAAAAATTGTTCTGCCATTCTTTCCATTTTCTCAACCTGTGGTCTCGGCCAGAACCCATGCTTCATTAAGCATTTTTATCAGAACTTTCTGATGCTCACTCGAACTTATCAGCAAGGATAGAAGTGAGACCTCAGTGGGGAAATTTCTGAGCTGCTCAATCACGGTGTATTCAAAAGTTTTCATCTTTATGAAGAATTCCTCTGCCTCTTCGGTGCTGACCGGCTCTTTAGGCAGAAAATGCTTCTGTTTGTGCTTGTTTAGTTCCTTCAAGTTGAGGTATTTCTTAGAAGAATTCGTTTCACTTACTTCCCCCGTGATTTCCTTTCCCTTGTACGTCACCACCGTTTTATTGTAGTTCCAGGGGACGGAAGTGGTGTCCTTTATGGGATTCTGTGGTGCGCGGCTGATAACCACATGCTCATTCAACCTGGGTGAAATTATCGGCCCCCGCGCCACATAAGTCCCCTTCGGTACGTACATCTTCAGGATATTCAGTATAGCCTTGTTGCGCTGCAATATTTTGGGAGGGCTCAACACTAATTGTTCTCTCCTGGGTGCCCTGGGAACATAAAAAACAGCATCTTTTGAAGGCCTTGTCCCTGTTTTGGTTTCATCCTTTCCTGTGGCCTGAGTAGTGGAGTTGCTTTTCTTCTCCTCTTAGCTTGTTTCTGTGCCTCTTTGAGCTTCTTTTGTGTATCAGCAATGGCGATGATAGCTTTCAGAGACGGGTCAAACTCTCGATCCTCACATATCATACCAATAACTGGCCCGTTTTAGTGAGCCGATAGTAGGTTATTGGTCACATTGGGAGCTTCTTCATCTCTTAGTACCACCTGCTTTTGTTCTATCAAGTTTTCAACTGCCCGCTTGAGGGTCCAACAATCCTCAATATTGTGTCCTTTGGCCCCTGAATGATAAGCGCATCGAGTACCGGGTCGGTAGGAGGGGGATTTTGGGTTTTCCCAATTTGGGGGTACAGATTGTAACAGACCCATTTGGACCAGTTTCGGGAAAAGGCTAGAGTATGATTCACCGATTTTTGTAAAGCTAGCCCTTCTGGGTGGCCCACGGGGATTATTTTGTGGAGGGCATGGATTATACTGAGCTTGGCGAGGAGGGTTGTTTCTGGGCGGTACAACTCGGTTTTGATTATAATGCTGCTGGGGCCGGACGTATGGCTGGGCATTCATTACTGGGTAAGGTTGAGGCGTCATGGCATGCCCCGCATCTTGGCGAGGATAGTAATGTCATGGGGTGCTGGAAAAGTAACCCTGGGGTTGACTGGGGTTTCTTAGAGTGGAGGCCATCATTGCCACTTCCTATTTCTTTCTCCTGTTTGCTGCACTCCCTGATCCATTCTAGATTTCCTGGGAAGTTGCTCTTATGGCTGACTGGCTTAGGATGCGACTTGTTTTTAGACCATTTTCAACCATCTCCCCAATCTTTATGGCTTCTGCAAATGGCTTGCCTATAGCGGACATCATATTCTGGAAATAGTCAGCCTTCTGGGCTTGCAAGAAGACGTTGACCATCTTTGTCTCGTCCATTGGAGGCTTTACTCTGGCAGCTTGCTCGCGCCACTTAATAGCATATTCCCTAAAGCTTTCTGAAGATTTTTTCTTGAGATTGGACAAAGAGTTCCTTTCCGGAGCTATGTCCACGTTATACTGGAACTGTTTGACAAAGTCTGGGGTCAGATCGTACCATATGTGCCAGTGGGAGATATCCTAGTCATACCACTCGGATACGATTCCGGCTAAACTTTCCCCGAAGTAAGCCATTAAGAGTTTTTAATTCCCACCTGCTCCTCTTAACTTATTGCAATATCTTTTTAGGTGAGCTATGGGATCCCTGTGTCCATCATACTTCTAAAACTTGGGGGTTTTAAACCTGAGGGGCAGATGAACGTGTGGAAACATGCACAAGTCGGCATAAGAAACACTCTTCTGGCCACTCAGGCCCTGTATGTTCTTGAGATCTGTTCAATGCTTTTCATTTTCCGAGCAATCTCTTCCTGCTCGGGGTTCATTTTGTCTTGTCCCATGATAGATTCATACCGAGGTTGCTGAGGGTATGAGTTTGGAGTGACATGAACCGTGTCCAAATGGAATGGCGGTGTTTGGAAGGTAAAAGCATACGACTCGAAACTTGGCCCAGATACTGTTGGCGGCACCGTGGCAGAGATTGGTGGTGCGGTAAATATGTTGGAAGATACTCCCGAAAATAGTGCCTGAGGGCGAACCTCAGAATGCATTCCGGAGAAATGGGCCGACATAGTTGGGTACCTGAACGGGTTAACTGGATAACTTATAGGGACATTGGAGGTTCCACCTTTTCTGGGAACCAATTCGGGAAAACTAGGGATGGCACTGGGTGGCTCACTCCTATTGGACAAAGCGTCCCACATTTCCAACATGCAGCGACGCAATATCCTATTTTCTTCAGCAGTTGCTGACTCAGATGTCGGGATAACCGATATTGGGTCATCCTCCGAGGGGTTAATGATTGGTAGGTAACTTTCTGACGCTATTTCAGTACTCCCTTTTGATCTCGTGAAGTATGGGTGTGAAGCCATATTACCACAAAAACCAACCACCTAAAAACAGAACTTTTAAGGAGAAAAACCACAAAACCGTTAGATTGAGGCATTTAACACATAGGGAATTGCACATTGGGGGTATGAAATGCACCTAGACAATTAAACGTTTTCTACATGTCTTGTATTGGTTGAGTGTCTCATCCCGGCTTTAGTTGTCTCTCAGATTTGGACTTTCTTTGCTCTTCTTTTTTCAAAATTTTCTCTCTTTTTCTCTTCTAAATTATTTCCTTTTTAGGGTTATGATCGAATCCTATGTGGATTGCCTACGTATCACGACGCTGCGTGAATCAGATCATCACGTAGTTCATCTTGAGTAAATAAAACTTCAAATTTTCCTTCATTACAAAGACTCCGACATACGTTCTTGAATATTAAAAACCGAAACAAACTTAAAGTAGACTTAAACAGACTGCAAAAGGAAACTGAAATACAGACTCGAAAAAGAACATCATGAATACATAAATGCCTCTACTACTACTCCAGGGGCCCGCGAGACATCAGTCGGTCTCGCCGCGTGCCTGCGCACCATGCATGCTTGGAGGCAATACAGGTTATCCATTATCTGGGAGACGAAAATCATCACTGCAGCGAAGAAGGTAGATCCGGCCATATCCTCGCACTCATGGAATTTTGTGACAATATAATCAACAATTTCTCTGACCATTTCTCAGGTGATGCCCTTTTCCTGGAGTAAGTGCCCAATCTGCTGAGATCTAGCCTCTAGAACCTGGGTGGCCTTATGGTTCTGCTCTTGCAACTGCTACAAACCTTCTTCCAACTGAGCCATTAGTGCATAACAGTGTTCCCTTCCAGCTTTAAAATTCTTTGCTTGCTTAGACATTTCATTCTCGAGAGTGGCTACCTTTTCTTTCAGGCCTGTGACTTCTCTGTCATATTTTCCTTTCATCTTTTGAACAAACTCCGCCCGTTCTTCTGCATTTATTGCCAATTTTTCCGGGTTCTTGCCAATTCCTCCTCGGCTTTGTCCAAATCATCCCCATAGTTGCACACTTTTTGCCTAAGACTATTTATAAGTATTTCTTCTATTCTGCTTCTCTCTGGGTTTTCAGGAGCTATTTTCATCTTTTGAATCTGGGCTCGGAGAGCTTCATTTTCTTTGGCCAACCTGTTTTTCTCCCCTTCACATGTAGCGACTTGCATACTGCTTTCAAATTTGATATCTCTAATCTAGGATTCCAATTTTCTTATTGTAGCTCTGTAGTTGTTCTCTTTTTCCAACCAACCCCAATGCTCTCGTGCTTCATCAGTAAATTATTGTACATGAGGTCTTTTGGCGGGCCGTTTCGGTTCTTGATGATCTCTACCCCTTCTACCATACCAAGTGGTGTAGCTAGGCTCCACCTCACCTATGGATAAATCCCTCACTCGAGTCTGCGGCTCCAGAAACCTACACTGATGCCAAATCTGGCGGACCCTATCCTCTGGGAATGCGGCTCTTGGACACAGTTCGATGACTTGTCGACTTAGATCTTTATCATGTGGAACATTTTGATGTCTTCCTAGCTATCGTAGGACCCGATGTGGGGCATACGACTGAATACTTCGGAGACCCATCAATAGAAGATAACACACTTCGGCTAACATATAGATGACTTCACTGATAGGGAGCCAGCCGGATGTCCATTCAATTTGGTTGGCAGTCAAGGAACTCAAGTGTGCAAACCAGGCTTCTGTGCCTTCTCGAAATTCATGACTCCCTACCCGAGTTTCATGTTCTTCAATGCAGTTTAGGCCAGTCAGACCGTAATTCATATAACCTGGGCGATGGCAGAGGTGTTCAATCATCCAGATTTGTAAGAGTAAATTGCACCCCTCGAAGAACTTTCCTCTGGATTAGCAAACAGTTAGGGCACAATAGTTTTTCGCTAAGATCATTGGTACAAGAGTGCCATTAGCCTTTTTTATCATGAAGTCGGCTACTCCTACGAGTCCCAACTCAATATATCCATCGCTCCTCGGGAAGATTAGGGTACCCAAGAATGCTACCACAAAGGCCAATCCCCGGCGGGCCTCCCATTTGCTTTGATTCCCGTGGTGGGTTAAACCAGTATTCACAGCTTCAAAACCCCGAGGGTCCCCATAACGACGGTATAGGAAGTAAAATGTGCAGAATCCCTCAGATAAGTTCTCATCTTTGACTTCCCGACTGATGCTCAGAAAGTCCAGGAATTTGTGAGGAGTTACATCTCTTGGTGCCACTGGGTATCGGCTTCTGAGATTCCTGCTAAGGCCAGTATAGCCCGCTATCTCTTCCAGTGTGGGTGTCAATTCAAAATTCGAGAAATGAAACACATTGTGCGCTAGATCCTAGAATGTTATTAGAGCCTCAATTATGTCCAGCCTTGGCTTAATCTTCAAAAGGCCGGTGAGTCAGCCTAAAGCTTTTACTACGGCACCTCTACTGACCTCCCCCAGGTCTCTCCACCACATATGTAGTCCTATTGGAATTTCCTCTACAACTTTGAAAGGGATATTTTCAACAATGCTCATCTTGCACATTTATTTAAGTGATTGGTTAAGAAAAAGAAAACCCTTGATTTATTTTGACCAAAGAGAGAAAATGTGCTATTTTTGCAAAAAATTGTAACTAATTAAAAGGACCATCTTTGCAAATATGGCCCTTCAGCACTTCGGGGAGAAAATTTTAGGGCTGTGTTTGCTAATTGGGTAAAAAATTTGAGAAAGATCATAGGTGGCTATTCTTGCAAAAACAGCCTTCCGGCGCCCCGACGGGACATTTCTGTCTATTTAGACAAGGACGACGTCACCTAACCATATTTTTTGATTTTGCAATAATAGGGTTGGACCCGATGAGGGTTTCCTTCGTATCCCACACGTGTGGGAATGAGACGATGCGTAGTTCGGGAAATTCGGACGCAATTTTGAAAAATGTGATACTAACTCATTTCATTTTTCGGAATCCATTTTTTTTCAAAAATTTGGCACAGTTTCGAGACATTTTTAAACATCGAGGTTTTCAAAGTCGGATAAATTTTTCTATTCTATTTCACTCTTGTTTTTTTTTTTATGTTATTTCCTTTTCTTTAGCAGGTCAACAAACAAAGTGAAACAAAAAATAATGTACACATAGCAGTAATATGCATTAGGATGGTCTTTATTTCGGGTTCACCTGTCCTAAACGGACCCAACCCCTGTGTTGAGTCCCCTAAGCCAAATACACATGATGCAAATAATCGTTCCTACTAGGGATCCGGTATGAGGTTATGTCATTCCTAGTTTAAATCTTGGGGTTTTGTTCTAGACCAGGCTTACCCGAGAGGACACAGCTCGAGCCGGAGGGGGGGGGGGCAGCGTACCAGGAATACAAAAGCTTCACCGGCTTAGCAACTTGTCCGAACCTCGTTCTAAAATTTGGATATGACTCTAACAGAAAAGAAGTCACATGAAGTGCACACTTCCCAAATGATTTAGAAGACTCAGAGAGAAGAGGGTTTTGGCACAATTTATATACAGTTCAAATAATATCAAAGTGGTAAAAAGCGGTATTTAGCACATCAGGTTTAAACATGTAAAATCCAGATAATAAAGCCAAATATAACAGTTATTCTAAGCTCGAATTCTGAACCCTGACCAAGAGATTTTGGGTTCTACTCCCCAGCAGAGTCGCCAGAGCTGTCATACCTCCTTTTTCCCGAAATGGGGATTAGGGTGGGATAAGGGAGTTTTGCAATTTAAGTGAGATAATCGATTTTGGGATTATTTTATTGATTTTTAGAGTCGCCACCCGAATTTTTTACAATTTTCCGAGACACCAATTATTTATTGAAATCTCAAACCGAGGAAATTTTGACTCTGTTTAAAATGTCTGCGAACCAGAAATCCGAGTGAGAAATTCTGTTAACCCGGGAGAAGGTGTTAGGCACTCCCGAATTCCGTAGTTCTAGCACGGTCCCTTAACTATTGATATTTGGCCTAATTATCTGATTATTTACGTTTTTTAAACCTATTGTGCATTGTAGCCTTTTTACTTTTTAGCCGCTTTTAATATTTATGGATTATTCTGAAAAAAGTCACGATGGCGTGCACTTGTGTTTTTGGACACATCGTAAACGCGCCACATGAAATGCACCCGCAATTTACGACGTGTTGATTTTTATTATTGTTTAAAATTGTGGTCGGGTAGCATGAGTTGCAAACCCGAGTGTAGGTTACGTAATCGTGACTATGGTCTTGATGATTTAATTTCTTATTTGAAGAAAAACTACTATATTTCATAAGTTCTTTCTCTTTCCTAAATTATATGTCACACTAGTCTAAAAGAGGTATTTTGGACTACAAGATTTGTTTTGTTCAAGGTCTTCTATGATGACATTTTCTTAGTCTAAAGAGGGGAATTTGGGTCATGGCCAAATCTAGCGCAATTTTATAATTAGCATACTGGGCCAACCCTATTTTGACTATCACGAAAGGAAAGTATACAATCGAGCTAAAATATGCTAAATGAAGGAATTTAAACACAAAATGGAAACACTGATTTATTGGAACATATTTCAGACTATAGTTCTAATAAAGAAAATCACTGGCAAATTTGAACACTCATTTTAGTTATCATAGAGGAGTTATATCTTCTAGAGGCCGTATTTTAAGAAGCTGGCCCAATAAAATACAGTAAACATGTGATTTAGATTTAGGAGTACAACCTGCTGCTGGGCCAAGTGGCCATAAAGTCCATTAGACTCAAAACTTCATACATGACTTAAGGGAATTCATGAACTAAAATAGAATCAGTTTTTGAGAGTCATTTTCATAACACAATTGAGATTTCCACTAGTTCAGTTGTAAGATCAGAATTGTGTGAGAAAAACTTAATGAAATTTGAATCCTAAACGAGATATACTAATCAGATTGTAAAAAAATATAATGCTTAAGAGTTTGGGCTGTTATACCCCGAGGTCCAATAGCGTAGGATTCGACCTCATTCCAGCCTATTGGGCCCTCTTACAGGTGTGGCCCAATTTATACAGTTTTCTTTTACAGCTTTGAAGAATTGAAATTCCAGATCAATAAGAAAAATAAGAAACAAAGTTGAATATAAATTTTAATAAAGTTCAGTCCATACTTTACAACTGAAATCTGTAATTTAAACAAAATGATGTAGTTTTTTTTATAATTAGTAAACTTAAATTACAACTTTCAAAAAGAAAATAAGTAAACTAATCCTAGACTAAATGAAAGTAAACTGCTACTTCTTCAACCCTTATCTGAGCACCAGATCATTTCACAACCAAAACAGAACACCTCCATTTTTCAATATAAAGAAATGTGCATTACTTTGGAGTAGGGGTGTTCAAAACCGATCCGAAACCGAAAACCAAACCGAACCGAAACTTAATGGCTTA